>AP028448.1:17147563-17211963 GCA_036509395.1 Antheraea yamamai | reverse complement strand
CGCCGGACCATACGCCCGTCGCCGTCTACGTAGGCGACCTCTCTACCCTCGAGGTATGCCTCCAACACCCGCCGCAGGTACGGGGGCACTCCGAAATATCGGAGCGCCTCCCGTATGACGCCATGCGGCAGGGTGTTGAAGGCGTTGGCGATGTCAAGGGACACCGCCAACACCCTTTCCCCCTGGGAGGTCGCCTCCGCAGACAGCGACTTAAGGAGGGACAGGGCGTCCAACGTGGAACGTCCTGTCCGGAAGCCATACTGCGCGTCCGCCAGATTCGGCCCTACGCCTTCTAGGTGCTGGACGACCCGGGAGGAGATAATCCTCTCCAGCACCTTCCCGGCGTCGTCCAGCAGGACGAGGGGCCGATACGCGGACGCGCAGTCCGCAGGGCGGCCTGCCTTTTCCATGAGGCAGAGCCGCCCTAGCTTCCAGGGCTTCGGGAACTGCCCGACCGCAAGACACCGGTCGAACAGCTCCCGAAGCCATCCCCCTAATTGGCCCAAGGCGAGGCCGAGCACCCGACCCGGGACCCCATCAGGGCCGGGCGCTCTACGCCGGCTGAGGAGGCGCTCGACTGCCCTCCCCATCTCCTCCTCCGTTATCGGAGGGGGGGGACCGTCGAGCACCTCCTCGACTACCTCACGAGGTGGAGGCATGGGAGGAGCCGGTAGCATCGGAGGGTCGGGGAATAGCTCTCCCACGACCCTCGCTACCACCTCCGGCCGGAGGGTCTCCGTCGCCGGGGGCGCCCAGGATCGCAACTTCTTGCGCACGATCCGGTACGGGCGCCCCCAAGGATCCCCCTCCAGCGTCTGGAGCAACTCCTCCCATGCTGCTTCTTTCGCCCGGCTGATGGCAGCCTGCAGGGTCTTCCTACACTCCCTGTAGCTGCCATACAGCCGGGCTTCCGCCTCCGGGTCCCGGTGCCGGCGTCGGCGGCTGCGCCCGAACAGCCGCCGGGCCGCGGAGCAGGCCGCTCGGAGATCGGCGATCTCCGGCGACCACCAGTACACCGCCCGTTTGTCTGGGCGGTGTACGCTCCGCGGCATCGACGCGTCGCAAACCTCCGTGAGGGCTGCACGGAGGCGGGCTGCGGACGCGTCGATATCAGCCCCTGTGGGGGGGGGGCATGGCCCAGGCCTGGACGATGGCCGCCTCTTCCGCTAATTCACGGTTGAGGCGGCTCATCGCCCAACAGGGGAACTTCGCGCCCCTCCGGGGGCGGGTGCCGATCCCAGCTTGGGAGGTGGAGACCTCGAACCTGATATATCGGTGGTCCGATAAGGTCTCCACCTCCTCCAGCACCCTCCACCCCCGGACACGGCGTGCGATGGACGGGGTGGCGAACGAGACGTCCACCACCGACGCCCCGTTCCATCGCACGCACGTGGGGACGCTCCCCTGGTTGAGGAGGGACAGCCCCAACTCGGCTGCCCACTCCTCAACGGCCATGCCCCTCAGGTCCGTGACTGCCGCTCCCCAGGTCCTCGACTTAGCATTCAAGTCCCCCATGAGGACCACGGGGAGCGGCGACAGCCGTCTGACAGCTCCCTGCAGGGAGCCGAGGTACGCCTCGAACTCCCGCAGGGGCTTGTTAGGGGAGAAGTACGCCCCCACAATGGCGTACTCTCCCCAGACGGCCGTCACGAACCCGGCCCCTCTTTCCCTTGCCGCCAGGGACGAACCTCGACACGCCACGATCGCCACGGAGCCGTTCCTATCCCCAGCCCACTGCGGCTGGGAGGGAACGAAATAGGGCTCCGTGGCGACCGCGAGCCCGATACCCCACTCCGCCACTGACTGCACGAGTAAGTCCTGTGCAGCGGCGCAGTGGTTGAGGTTCGCCTGGAGGAAGTTGCAAATGGTGTGATCCATTACTGGTCCATTGCAACTTCCTCCTGCCTGGCGGCCACCACCCTAGGACCTGTGCCCACAATCGGGTGGTCCCTACCCTTGGTGGTGGGGGGCCTGCAATTACGGCTCCCCATCACGTGCCCTGAGGGCCTCCCGGCGTCGGCACATACGGCGCAGCGGACCACCTCCGCTTTACACTCGGCCGTTTTGTGGCCCGCCGCGCCACAACGGTAACATCCGTCACCCCTGTTGGACGAGGAGGGGCACAGAGGGCGGGTGTGCCCCAAGCCCATGCATTTGTAACAACGCATGGGCTTCTCGTCCAGCAGGATGACGCGGACGACGCTCCACCCGACCAGGAGCTTGCCGGCCTGTACAAGCTCCTTGGCCGCCGCCGCGGGGAGCGTCACGTGTACTGCGCCGAGGCCCCCCCAGTTTTTTTTAATCTCGCCGACCTTAAGGTCGGCCACCTTACAGCCGGCCTTCGCCGCCACAACCGTCTCAATCTCGAGGGGGGACACCGAATCGTCCAGCCCGACGATCCGGATGTCCGCCCTCTTAGTTGGAACGACGACTGTGGCGACTCCGGCCAACGCCGCCTCCAGCTCCTTGGCCAGTTCAGCGGCCTTTTCCTTACCCTGGCCCGGCAACTCAATTTTCCGGGCCCCCGTAGCCGTCGGCCTCACCCGCACTTCGCCTATACCCATGTCGGGCAAGGCCACGTGCTCCCGTGCCTTGACTAAGACCTCCCTGTAGCCAACCCCCTTGCTGGCTGCGGAATCCTTCAGGGTCACGATGACCGCAGCCGATTGGGGGGCGGACGGCAGCTTCTGCCTCGCAGGCGAGGTCTTGGGAGCCGTGATCGGGGTCGGGGCTTGCGGCGCCGCCGCCGGGGCCCTTGCCACCTTCTTCTTGCGGCCCACCACCGTGGACCACGCCGCGCCATCTGTAACCGCCGCCGGGGCCGGTAATGCGGCCCAGTTAATCCCCAGCGGGGCAACTACAGGGGCTGAAGGCGCCTTCGTAGCCAGCGCGGTCTTCGCCACGCTGGCCGCTCCACCCTTCTTCCTGTCCGCCGCCAGGGGTGGACGAATGGGCGCCTCAGGAGGCAGGCGGCCCTCCACACTCTCCATACGCGCATTCAGCATGTTGCTGAATGACGTATGGAGAGAGGTGTGGATGCGGGAGACCGCTTCGGCGAGAGCCTGCTGCCAGAGAGGCTCCGCCGGTTCCGGCATGGGGGGAGGAGGTGGAGGCATCTGCTTCTTGGCATTTGCCTCCTGCTTCCACGCCTTGTTCTCCGCTTTCAGGTCCTCGACCTGTCGGCGGAGATTTTTCAACTCCCTTTGGAGCTTTCTATTCTCCTCCCCCTCAGTGCGCTCGACAAGGACCTCCACGACCTCCTGCAGGGACCTCGCAGCGCCTTTCAAGGCCTTTATACATGGGCCCGACAGGTTGCCCGACTTCTTCACCGTCTCGAAGATGCAAGCAACATTCGAGCCGGCGCGAGCCTTAAGCCTCTGGGCGTCTAAGACGTCCACGTCCAGCACCTCCATCTCTGCATCTGAGCTGGGCAAGGAACCGGCAGCAGAGCCGGTAACCGAAGCCGCCGCAGAGCCCGTGACGGAGCCAGGAACGGAGTCCGCAGTGCTTACACCGCCCGCCAAAGCCCGGTCAAAGGAGCCATCCGCCTCTCCTAAGACCCCGCGGCCACTCCCGATCATCCGAGCCCTCCCCCGACTCCTCGTGCTCACTTTAGGAGCCTCCCTCTCTTCAACCTCCGTGTCGGAGTCGAAAATCCTTTTCGACACACTAACCCGTTTTTTGGTAATTTTTTTAGCACTCATGGTTCACTGGTGACACCAGGGTCAGCCAGCGAACCAAGAGGCAAAATCCGAAGTCCTAAATCAACGCGCCAAGTCAATCGGTATGCAAGAAATCAGTCCAGAAAGCAAAGCCAAGTCAAACAGAAAATTAATCCACGTCCGAGTAAAACAAGCAAAGTCAGGTGATAAAACGAGTCCGTAGTCCATAAACAAGCCAAGGTCAATAATAAAATCCAAAAGCACCAGAGAACACCACCCAAAAACAACGCAGGACCAAAACCACCACAGTCAAGGCCCCTCTTTTCTTTCCCTTTTTTAAAAAAAAAAAACCTAATTTTTTTCTTTACTTTTATTTATAATTAATTAAAAAATAATAAAAAAAAAACTTCTTTCTTTTTAGATTCTTTCCCACCCCATTCCATTTTATTATATTTCCCACCCCCCCTCTTTTTTTTGATGCAAAACTTCCCATTTACTTTTTTCCCTTCCCCAAATTAAATAATAAAATTTTTTTAATGAAATTTCCCCACCCCGTATTCTCTAACCAAAGGTTTTCAAAAACTTTTTATATTTAAAAAAAAAAAAATAAATTTATTTTTTTTTTTTAATTTTTTAAGGTCAACCCGGCGAAAACCGGCATACTTAAATTTTATTCAATAACCAAACTTGACCATTTCTATTATGTTTCAAGGGAAATGTAGTACATCGTGTGATCATATATTTAGTTTACTGCTAAATTAAACTGTCAAATGCATTTAATAATAATGGATTTAGAAATAAATACAAGTTTTGTAAAGTCGGCGAAATAAGCGCATTTCACGGCCACGTCGGATAAGACCGTCTTATAGAAAGATTTCTATAACTACACTATTTATATAAATATAGACCTTGTGTGTATGTGTACATTGCAAAACTAATGGAATGTGTGCCATACAATTTTAAATTAGAGGCATCAAGGGGCTAATATTCCAAAAAGGAGCGTTATCGGGTAAGTTCGGCATACTTTTCCATTCAGGGGTAAAAAACACGTTCATCACATTTCACAAAAAAATATGTTTAAAATCAGCTTTTTATTTAAAAGAACATACTTATTATTGTAATGTTTTGACATCAGTAGTAAGTGTGGAATTGTATATTCCCACTTTCTTAGGTATGTCTACTATTATTATTTATATTAATTATTTTACGAGATCAAAAGTAACTTATCCTAAAACTCGTGAATAATTCGTCATTCCACATTTATCACTTTATGAAATTTATATCTATTAGTACCTACCAAAATTCTTGGAAAAGTAAAATAAGTAGAATTAAAAGAAGCCTTTTAAGAAAAACAAAAATTAAAACAATCCTCAAATAAATCAGATCAAAATAATCACCTATAAAATAAAGTAGAATTAAAAAAAAAACGTTTGCAACAGCTTTTAACTTTTAGTACAGCTTCTACTAATTTTTCTTTAGAGTAGGATCTTCTATCCGATATTCTTTCATACTTTCCCATTACTTTTAAATGAAGTACCTGAAAGATGAATAAAAAATGTAATTTAATGCTATTTTCAATATGTAACAATAAAATTAATTCGGGCAAATTTTGCAATAAGAATTATTAAATAAGTAAATTAAAAACTCGGTTAAGCAGAAACTGTTTGCAATATCTGGAAACGGCGAAGGACGGCATATGCCGATCTTCTCCTCTAGGAATAGACGGACTTCTCCTACTATCGCATTTTGAGGTGAACTTTTATTCAACACATGTAACTTCGTGAAAAATGTATTTTGTTTAATCATAATAAATTAATTAAGTAAGGGAATTAATAATGAATGAACTTACCTGGCCAGAGCCGAATAATAATTTAATTAAGACTCTCAAAATTATTTTTTCGACAGCGTGTTGCTATTGCGATGACGGTTGACTACTCGACTAAATTTGAAATGTCGGTTACTTTCTTTGTATTACAAATTATGCTACCTCTGTCAATTTATTGGAAGTAAAACAGCTTTACGATTTCGTACATTGAGGTGGCACTTTCGTAGCTATTCAGAATTCGTTGTATTTCTTATTATACGGTCTTACCCAACTGACGGTCTTTGCCGAGTTGCTTTGCTATAATTCCATCTGATGTTAAATAACGATCGTCTAGAGCAGTGTTTTTCAAAGTGTGGGTCGCGACCCCTGAGGGCTAAAAAAAATGAGAAAACCCTATTAAAAAATTATTTGGGACACGCGGAGGAAGTGAATTTTTTTGGCTTATATGTATTAAATTATATATATACTAGCGGGCTAGTACTACGACGTCCTGCTTTGATAATAAAAAAAGTCTAAAATTCAACCACAGCGCCACCTACCGGTTCCAATTGTCTAATCTAAACTGTCAAATCTAAACCATTGTCGGATCCACTCGAACACGCACACAAAATTTCATCAAAATCGGTCCAGTCGTTTAGGAGGAGTTCAGCGACATACAGTACAGAAGAAATTTATATATAAAGATGTGAATGCTCATAACCGATATACTGTACGAAGTCCCGTATTATAAATACTTTACTATACATTTACTAATTTTTGTATACTTCTAGATCTAGACAGATACTTATAGATACTTAAACGTATACACAAATACATACCCACCTTACGTTTAACCCGTAACGAAAATTATTGGCTACCGTGCCATAAAAAGTTTAACAAAAAAAAACCATTTTCCATGTAAAAAAACAAACAATTTCAACGAAAACGATGTCATGTGGACCAGCTGATAGTATAATAAAAGGTTGGCGAATGATAAATACCCTAATAATAATATGAGCGTGGCAGAAAGCCAGGGAATATTTGGAAAATAATCTACCATAGTGCAAAGGTTTTACTAACCTCAGAGCCGCAGAACTCTCTGTCTCTTCGGTAACTCTTCTAAATTTTTTATATCAAAATTTTTAATAGATCTAATTTTTCAAACGTGTTCTAGTCCTATTCTGACTCTTAACAGATTATAGAATTTTCGCACTGATATTTTATGGTTATAAAGATACCTTTTGGACGTGATATTGTCTTATAAATCGATGAATACTGGCTGCTCGTACGAAAAAGCATGACTCATGGTCACGTTCCGTCTGAGCCGAGCGTATAAGCGAGAGCGCGGAACAAGCGATAGAGAGGCGCGATCGGCCTAAGCGTTCGGTTTGTGACGCATCTATCTCTCTTCCACTCCATCGGTCGATGCGTCCAAGTCGTTATCACCTAAAACGATCGTCCGTAAACCGAATTTATAGATTTTTTTTTATTTTGACATTCGTGGTTTTCACACATATTATAGTTAAGCATCGCGGGAGGTTCCGAAGGTTTTAAAAAGTTAAATACAATATATCCTTAAGAAGATTTACAATCGTTACAAAATGGTATTGTGGTCTTATATATAATCTCTTAAACTGTAAACACCAAGTGGCTGAATAAACATATGTCGTAGATGCGTCTAGACTAAACAACAGGTGCTTATCGCCAATAGATATGCTATGTCAGCGTCTTTTAAATTAACACGTCGTAATAAGAGAGGCTATAGGATGTATAACTTTATTCGGAATTAGCAAAACAATGCGAGAGAGAGAGACGATGGCCATTTGACACGAGTCACTACCCTTTCCCGTAACGCGTTACATGAGCATTATATAATAAGTTCACTAAGATTCGTCAGTCATGATTTAGGTATAAGTTATAGTCGTGGTAATTTCAATGTCCGTTAAATGTCTTGAGATTAACGATCATATGCTTTACAAAACTAGCAAACGACAGTAGATTGCTTCACCATCAAGTCTAAAAGACCGAAGGGACATATACGAAGATTGTTAAAATGCATTCTATGCCCTAGTCTTTTCGTACTAAATCTGGAGCATTCTTGAAACAGGTGTTCAAAGATTGACACATATGTGCTATCGCAAGGTGTTACCGTAAATAATTTTAAAACGATTAAGGAACTGCTTACAGTTACCATGTCCAGTTAATATTTGTGTCAGTTTGAAGGAAACTCTAGCAGATGTACGCGATTTTATAATATTTTCAAGCTTTAAAAATTCCTCGTAAAATATGTGTATAGTACCCGGCTTTTGATTTGGGAGTAGACGGAGACAGTCGGCTAAGTTCGGTTTCGTGTAACATTATGTTTACCTATCGCAGCTATTGCGCTGTGCGATAGAGAGAACGCTTTCTAAATCAAAGCAAGCCGATCTTAGCCAGACATCTCACTCTTTTCTGCGATGTGCCAAATCAAATACCGGGTACTATATTGGATTTTCTAATTCCTTCCTGTATCGTTAAACTTTCGTAACATACAAATGTATGTTCTAATATGCAGTAAAAAGAAATCCATTATTTTTGCATGAAATTGAACAGTTTAATTATCATAGTTAGAATGATCCGACTTAGGTCAAATATTAGCCGTTTTGATCGATAACTTTTTGCTAACTTGAACGTAATATCATTATGCCTCTCTACTGGTAAAAAATTGAGACAGCCGATTTTCACAAGCCTCTCGAAGCGAATTTTTCACCAGCAAAGTTGGTCGCCATGGACAGGAATAGATGCTAATCACTTGGTGCCAATTCCGGACTATAAGGTGAATGCATAAGAACCTTCTATATATTGACATATACATATATATAGTTATAGCTCACTCGCGACTCCATCCGCGTGGAACCTAATGTAACAGTGACTAATAGAATCATCTGAATGTATTCAGTCCATTTACTCTAATTTTCTCTCGTACTCAAGTCGTTTACTAACATTACAATAACTTTTGATTGAGTGAACCGATTCTAATGAAACTAAGACTAAATGGTACTCGAGGATATGCTATATGATTTGAGGTTGAGGTTTTATCATGAACGCGGTACTTTAGCAGTGCTGCGAGTTCATACAAATAGACAGACAGACCGTTAGATTTACATTTTTATTATATGTATAGATATAGAATATAAATATCCATGAAATATATTCGTAGATGAGTAAAAAAGAAGGCATTGAAGACAAAAAAAATAAATGAAAAGCCGAAGGTTATATTGAAATCGTATGGAAATTTAAGACGTACGTAATAACGCGAATGAAAAACGAGGGTGAGGTCTTACCGCGTTTCTCACGATCTCGTTTATGAGGACCGGCTGCGTACATGCATTGTTCATGAGACGTAGTTAGGTCGATTTATCGTTTTATGATGATTCCCTCTTCATATTAAAGACTAGCTCTCAGTTACTACATTCTCATGAAAACTGGTTCCAGATTTTCGATTTAGGTGTTAGAAAGGACTGCCCTAGAGCTCTCATTACGAAGGGCCATGGCGTAATTAAAAAAAAAACAAATATTTGTTGCAAGTTTGAAATCAGCAGTAATATTCGTGTTCATTTCATTACTTATTCAGTAAACCAGTAGGCCTACATTAAATTTAGCTCTATCTATGTTTGTATTGCACAGGCTTATGGTAGCCACTGTGCAGCCAGAATAGTGAGAGGCATTTCGACAGGCACATTTATAACTCTTTTAAAATTTTACATCACTCTGCCTTTGTAGTATTTTTGTTTCACTTGTAGCTCACGTGTATTACGTTATTCCATTTTTCTACATTTAATGTAATGTTTTTATTATTTATTGCTTATATTTTATGACCTCTATAATATTTTTATCAAGCCACCGACTATGAGTCCTTACATTGGTATGACTCCCATTGCAAATCATCGCTGTAGTATCACTCAGTTGTACTGAAACATGTAGCTGATTAGGGTTAATGTTAGATATTTTCAAATAACTATCTATACGTTTTCTTTATTTACCTCGTAAATGTTATGTGTTCCAACAATAAAAACTTTTTCTTGGCTCTTTTTCTAAATACAATCAATAAAAGCCGCAGATGCGAAGACAATGTGAATCGTTAATCAAAGGAGAAAATTGATTTCCATTCCATTGTGGATGTTCGCGGCTTGCTAACTGTGGAATGGGATATTGCCTGATGAATGCTAATTCCGTAGTTTAAAAGCGTAAAGACGTAAGTCTGAATACGCAAACTCCAAGTTACGTCCTTATTCTTGTAAGGTATAGAGTTTTCTAATTTCTCGGTAATTTTGTTGAAAACTGAGTACTAAATATTTTATCTATACACCAATCGTGCGTCCGCTTGGTTTTCTATCGGTTATATCTTAAGGCTTATATTGTTTTGACCCTCTATTTATCTATTTAATCGTTGAGAATTTACAGAATATTCGTATCACTCAGATACCTGAATTTCAAAATTCAAAACTATCAATTTTTATTATGACTTTTATCTATTTTTTATGTCCTTTGATCCTATGCCAGAAAGAGTCAGTTTTAGCAATAAGTTATAATTTGTTACCGATATATAATTTTACAAATTGTAATTTACAAAGTTTCCAAAACTAACTTCAACGTATTAAATTGTAGATATCTAACTAAGGCTTTACGGTACGGTCGAGTTTCCAGCCATGTTTTCCAAGTAGTGCGATTCTCTGAACTAATGAATAATGAATGATGAATACCCTTAGGGTCCAAAACAAGGATTTAAAAGACTTTCGCAAAATAAGTGTATAAACTCATATTTTTCGAAGTCTTTATATATTTTATTTAGTTCTGATAACATGGAATTGTTGGGAGATCGTACGTTACTCATATTGGTAATATGCGAGACGAGAGATAATGGCGACTGGTTAGCGTATTGAGACGAACGAGCCGGAGCTTTTAGTAAAGGAAAATATGTTGATAAAATGATAGTAATCATAGCTCAATCGGATTCTTCTAAGTCTAAAGTTAAAAACAAAATCACCAATCAAACACAATTTGATTAAGCAGTTGTAAGTGAGAGCCACTAGGTTTAACGTGTTCACCAACTTGGACTATCAACACTTAACATAAGATTACGTTGTCGTCAAACGCTAAATAAAATATTTATAAAGTCCGATGATTTATAGCATCAATTTATGATCTTTATATATAATTATGGCGACTGACTTTAAGTAAAAATTGCGAGGAAACTTGGTTACTTAAAAAATATTCTATAGTATTATCACATGATATAGGAAATACAGTAGTGTAGGTTTATTGCTATTTGAAATAAAGTAGTCGTATTGATATAGCGCATAACTTTGCCGTTACTGGTAGCACGGAATTTACAGACTTAACAACAACAATACAAACAATATATAATACGTATTATCTCCTTAGAGTTACAAAAAACAGGCTTAAAAAAATCTCACAGTGATTACAAAAACAAAGAAGTCCGCGAAAAGTACGAGAATCGTGTCCAGGATTATTCGGGAACAACGCACCGCCCGAGGGGCATTCCTGAATCGGAAATCAGGGTAGAAATCATTTATAATTCAGCTTATCTAAGTGCCTTGAGTCGGCGTTTTCTCTCGCAATTTTTCTTCTCGTATCTCCTAAGTAAGCTGGTCCTTCGAACTACACGAAATGATTATAAATAATTTAATTACTCATGTACACCTAAATGCACATACTTTTCCCTGTGTCACTTAAGCTCCTCTACTAACAGTCATTTCAGTATTAACATCTTTCCTATAGCGTTAGATTTTGCAACAAAGTCCTAAAGAATATTACCGATTTTCTAGATAGTAAGTTCAAGTACCATGTCAAGCGGGTCTTAATACATAAAGGCTATTACAGGGTGGATCAATATGTGAACGATGGTGACGTTTGAATATAACGTCTCTCTCTCTGCATCTACCAAAAACGAATGTAACTGTATGATTACATATTATAAAACAAAGTCCTCTGCCGCGTCTGTCTGTCTATTCACGATAAGCTCAACAAGTACTGAACAGATTTTCATACGGTTTTCATCAGTAGTTAAGGTGATTCATGAGGAAGGTTCTGGTATATAATTTGTTAAGGTTTTTTTTATTATCAGGGAGGAAAAAGTCCGTCGGGTCCGCTAGTACGTTTAAAAAAATATGTTGTCTTATGTTATGTTTAATGAAAAAATAAACCAGTTCCACTTTCTTGCCGGTTCTTTCTGATAACTGGGTTGTTTTCCGAACCGGTAGTAGCATTGACGTTCATAAGTGCCTTTTCAGGGCCTAAATTTGATTTTCTACCTGACCCCAAATTTCTCTATGATAAGCTAGTGTGGACATATTTGTCATGCATCCGTACGATGACTAATCCATTGTCGATACCTTTGCCTAGAACTACACTACTTTCAGAGGGTCATTCAAATATGTCTCCATTCGTTGCAATAACATTCCACCGCCATGTTGATCCAAAAAAGGGAAAGTTAGTTTTAAATGCTCATATAGACAATTCTTATTGCAACTTCGAATCTAATAGTTGAAAATCACGTTCCTACATAGTTTAATATACATCTCTTTACTTTCTGTCTAGTTGTGTCAAAATGTATCGGAATACCAGTGTTAAATAGTTTAGTTCTATTTAAATATATAAACTTAACTAGCGGACCCGGCAGACGTTGTCCCGCCCTGATTATGAAAAAATCCGTGACAAATTATATACTAAAGCGTCCCTCATGAATCACTCTATCCATTGGTGAAAACCGCATAAAAATCCGTTCGGTAGTTTTTGAGTTTATCGCGAACAGACAGACAGACAGACGCGGTAGGGGACTTTGTTTTATACTATGTAATGATGATTAAGGTTATGGACAGACTTGGTCTTAAATTTGTTGCGGCAGTTATAATAAATTTGTGGTCATCTTATATATCTAATCCAATAGTAATTCAGTGTGTTATTTTTTGTTAAGCTACCGAATACACGTCCGTACATTATGGCCTACCCATTGAAATCAGCGCTCTTGTATCACTTAGTTGTATTGCAGTATATAGCTGACATGGGGGTGCTGTTGTTGGGTACTAATGGATCTATATGTATATTTCCTTTCTTTCTTCTATATATCACTCTTCACACAGTCCATCTATATCTACTCTGGTCTTATTTTACTCCTATCTTCATACTCAACACTTTTCTAACCCCAGCTTTTTTATCTTTCTCATATCGAAGCTATATACATTATCTATTCCTAGCTTGCCTAGCTATCTCTTGTCCTAGCTTAAAATCTTACGAGAAAGACAAATTATATGGTCACTATCTTTTTAATATATATAATGATGTTATGATGTTTGTCCATGATGAACTCCGAAACTACTCAACCGATCTTCATAAAAGTTGACATATATGTTAATTTGGTCCAACTTGAGAGATAGGATATTTTATGTTTCGATTAATGAACTCAATATTTTTTAATTACAACTTAAATTATTGTCAATGTTGATTATTGTTATTAATTGTAAGTTTCATTAGTCTCGAACAGATGGCGCTTTAAATTAGTTTGCTGACAGAAAACTATAGGACTGACTGTTATAGATTTTGTAGGTGGTAGAGCCACGCTGAAGCTATTATTGGTTTCAGCATGAATGGGTCGGCTCGCTCGGGGTAGTACCACCCTCTCACAGAAAACCTACGTGAAGTAACAGTGCTTGCATTGTTGCGTTTCGTTCGGTCAATGAGAGCGCTGGAGGCCCACTTCCCTTCCCCCTTCCCCGTCCCCTCTTCCCCTTCCCCACACACAGGCTGGCCACGCACTTGCAACATCTCTGGTATCTGGTGGTGATCACTTAACATCAGGTGACGCACCTGTTCGTTTGCCCCCTATGATATAAAAAAAATTAGATAGCACCACATTGTAAATTTTAATTGATAAACATAATTTTAATTCAACATGTATATAACTGAGTCACAGCAACACGTAGCCAAGTCGGTTAGTAATTAGATAAAAAGACAATTTTTAAAAAAGGACAATTGACAAATACGCAGACAATAAATTAGAGCCCACATATCAATCACGTTTATCACTCTGCATTCGAAACAGCTTTAACAGTCGAACGCAATGCTACAAACTACTCCATTCAATACTATTTAGCTCTCTGATAATACATTGAAACCGTTCTGAAATCTATTTATCTCAGCTTTGACTAGATCGTGAAAGGCTTTAATTTTCAACCGTATTCGTCAGCCGAAGCTTATCTCTAACTGTGGAGTTAAATGATTATTTATAATTTACGAACGTTGATTTTAAAGGAGAATTGAGCGGTAATAATTGACGATATTGTGTTTAACGGATTGTAATTAAATGGTTATTAACAGAGAATAGTAATTACTAGTTTCGGTTACTATTTAATTATGTAATAAGTCTGTATGAATAAAAAATGAGGACGGTTATTATAATTGTTTTTAGAAATGGATAGTTAGTGATTTGTGATGAATAATTGAAGAATGATATGTCATACACATGGAGCGTGCCAAGCCAATTAGGACAGCTTAATTTTTTTTTTTTTGTTTTCTGCAAGTTTCTGATATGTTTTACTACCCCTCAAAATAGCCTTCCTGGTAAATTCTGTCATTTTTTATTACTCGTTCAAAACTAAGTTTTTTGAACATAACTTTCTTAAAAATTTACTAAATATAAACTTTTTTTTACATGGCCTTCGTAGAAAAAAATAAATCAAATATATTCCAAATATTTTTGAATTTTAAACTAACAATCGAGTTTTAAAGAATTAATGTACCCTTCTTTTTTTTCCTTCTTAAACTTCTATCAATTCCTCAATTTTTGTGTCTACTCTGGTAATGGAGTTTCTTTAATTACTATTTATCTTCGATTTTTCAAAATTGGACATTTTCCGTTTTCAAATCTCTTTCTGATTTTAAATTACAAATACTAGCCTTCAAATAGTGATTACTTTACGTATTACGTATTAGTAGCGTCTACTTTCGACTAACACGAGAATCAAATAAATACGACATATTATACAGGTTGAAAGCTTACACAGTAGCAATATTTATGGAGGATACACTGCACTCGATTCTCGTTCTAAATCAATTAAAAAAATAGGTGCTTCATATTTGACCTAATTATATAGAAAGATACAAAAATATATACGCAATCCTCTCTCTATGCGTCTATGTTAAAGCACAGTGTCAATGACCGTGGGATGAAGTGAAAGTGAACATGGAAACGTCATGAACAAAACAAAAGGGTTTATTGTCTGTTTTATTATCGAAGGTTATTAACTCCAGGTCGTCCCTTGCAGCTTTCGGCAACGGTCATTGCACCTAGGGTTATTACGTTTGTATTTATATTTTTGAAAGTCTTAGAAGAAACTTTAATTTAGGTTCCTTTGTTGTTTATTAGTATTTGTTTTGATATTATCATTTTATATATTAAGTGTGACCATGAACTATCATCTCTTAGAATATGGTAAGTGTCTAACCTAACACCTGGTATAATATTGCACGTATATATCTTTGACCGTTTATCCTTAGTAACAATATATATGTCTTTGTATGTTTGTTCGTAAGTACACTCAACTGGTTATAATGAAATTTTGCATAGTCGTTTGTCAGTAAAACGGAAAAGTTTATTAAAGAAAATAGTACTCTTTCCAATGGATATGTTAAATTTACATTAATACAAGCGAAGCCATATGCAAAATGAAGTATCATTATAAATAAGAAACTATGTGAGCGTGGATGTAATTTTGTTACCATTTCAGTCAAAAACTACTGAACGGATTTTAATGAAAATGTTCCAGTAGTATAGTTTTTATGTTAGAATATTCTTCTATAAATATAATAAGAATGTAAACCTAACTTGTCTGTACTTTTTAGATTTCTGTGAAAAAAAATGTTGCAGGTATCTAGGAACAAGTAACAGAATACATTTTAATCATTTTTAGAAATGTCTGCCTACCTATCTGTCTGTCTTGTTTGTTTGAACACGCATTACTGCTAAAATACTGCATTCACGGTAAAACCAAGGGAATCATAAAGCATATCCTCGAGTAACATTTAGTCTTTGTTTCATAAAAGTCGGTTCCCTCTATCAAAAGTTATTGTAATTTAATTATAATTGTAGTCATTTAATTTAATTGAAAAGTTTTTTTTTTTTTTACTGTAGCTCGGCAAAGTGACTGTACTGTGCCTGATGGTAAGCACAGTACAACCCAAAAACAATGGCGACCGCCGAAAGACATACTATCCATCGCCGGTCGCCGCTGTCATGCCGGCCTGAAAGCGTCCCAGTTAGGGACAGCCCCTCCCCCCCCTGGTTGCTGGATATACACCGGCTGATCCCGGAACGCGACACGCCCAAACGTGCCACTATGGCGGGTGTTCCACCTGGTGTACGGTGGTCGCGATCCAGTCGGGTACAGACACCCTACCACCCCGCTAATAAGTAGTAGTAGATAAGTAAATGGACTTAATACATTCGGTTGATTTTATTAGTCGATATTTTTTTACGTTAGGTCTCCCTGAACGGATTTACGGGCATGGCTAGTAATTTATAAAGACATTGCGTCAATTAGCCAAAATATAACTATAAGTGTTAATTGAATTTGAATAAAAATCTACCATTTGAGACCTATCTCGAAGTATAATGCATAAATCGTAAGTTACACGAAGAAAACACAGACGAAATCACGATTGCTAGTTTTATTGAAATAATATTTTAAAAAATCATGTAATTAATAATAGACATTAACTTTAGCAATGAGTTTCTGGCGCGATCGTAGTCTATCATGTAGTGGACTTTATGTTTTACTCTTAATCTTGTTTTAACTTAAAAGTTAAAACTTAACTTAAAAGTTAACTTTAATCTTGAAAGTTCTAACAAAGGGAACTTGCTAGAACACTGAAATTATCCCAAGACACTTGTATTCTCGATAATGACAGTAATAATTTAGAAACTTGGTTACCGAAAATAAACTAAGGGAAAGATAACGTTTTTAATTAACTTCAAATAATATTCTGTATCTTGTATTTTCTCAGAAACTACACGACCGATTTTGGTAAACACTTCATTCGGTAACTTATAATACTTCTAGAGAGGTTTACGCTCGTGTAAACTACAAAGCTGAATATTACATCTATTTCTCCCTATCAAAATAAATATTACGACGTATTTTTGTACGTAATATGTATTTCAGAAATAATGACACGAATTTGAACGTCTGAAAGAAGTAATAAACTCAAGTATGTAGATGGTAATGTTTAACTTCTTAAAGATTAAGATTTTGCATGGTATGTCCAATAATTTTAATTGACTGTGCCACGTAGCCGCGACCATTGTGATGTTATGTTTTAAGTGAAAACCTTAATTAACCGTGAATTATGCTTATCTATTTTATTTTTAATGTTATAACTTTCTCTATGAATTACAATCTCCATAGACCAGGTGTATGAGTGGTATTGATTGATATATATGTGCGAAGCGTTCTTATCGCGATCTATACAAAGCGCGACAGAGAGTGTCCAAAGAAGAGCCCCAAACCTTAAGGGAAAAAGCATACCCGGACAGACCACACGCTCTGCACCTCACTGCTCTCGAAGAAAGATGCCTTCCTGGTGACCTTACAGAAACATATATTTATAGTTACACATAAGTACGGTCTGCCGTACTTACGTGAATATGTATATTAGAAGTCACAATAACAAATACAAGAGAGAATCAGACTAAAATAGGTGGAACACGTTCACGCACAAAAATTACAATTTCCTCAGCAATAGAGTGGTACTAAACTGGAACCGATTGCTTGAAGAAATAGTGTCTGCTAATTCTGTACATTGTTTTAATAACTGACTCAAAAACTGGCTGCGAATAAATAAACTAACATCAATAAGTTAAGATCTATAGTGATTTAAAAAAACAAAAATTTCGACACTGTGATACAGACATATCAGAAATTATGCTGTTCGTCTAAAATAAATAAATATCTAGTACAGTTATATAGATATAAATACTTTTTATAATATTTGGGGTGGTCCACGCCAAATCGGACGGTTTGAAAAAAAAAACATTTTCATTTCCTCGGTTCTGTCATATATGAGTATTTTATTGCTCTTCAAAATATACCTCCTGGTAAATTTTGATATTTATTTGATTAGTCCTTCAAGTATATTGAACATGAGTTTTATTAAAACGGTCCAGATTATATCGTATATTTTTTATTTTTACACGGCCTTTAAAGAAAATGTAAAATATTTCAGAAGCGTATTTTTGTAACAAACAATTCCTTTTTTTAATTTTCCGAAAATGTACTAATAGAAAACGCGAAAATAATTTTAACGCCAACAAAAAGGAATTATTTGACATTCTCTAACGAAAGCCCCGAGGGTTCAGTTTCCCCACTAGACCAACGTAAAAAGCGTTGTCCATTAACAAATTGCAGGCTCACCGCAATCACGGAGCCTTTCATTCCGTCCCCCCGACACTAGCGTTTCGTCCATTTACGTTCAAAGGCAACAAACAAGACATCTGAAAAGCAATTTCGTTTTTATTTAATTAAGTTATTTTTATTATTCCTATTGATCTAATTTTAGTATATTAGCTCTGCCCGCGGCTTCTCATGCGTTTTTTATTATTATCTATAATACACAGTAGCTAGCGGTTCGGGCGGACCTTATCCTACCTTGATAATAAAAAAAACCTTAAAAGTCAACCGTAGCGCTACCTACCAGGTCCTATTGTGAATCTAAGCCATTCTTAATTCACACAAAAAAAAATCATCTAAATCCGCCCAGGCGTTTAGAAGGAGTTCAGTCACAAACACACGGATAAAAGAATAATATATATGGAAAGATATACGTATATATACATATAGCAAAATGTTTGATTGATGAAGTTGTTACTTTGCACTTCCGCCTGGAAATGATTGCCCATTTAATTATATATCTTAATATATATTTTTCTCTTTTTTTTTTTTTTTTTTTTTTTTTTTTTTTCCTTTTTTTTTTTTTTTCCCCCCCCCTTTTTTTTTTTTTTTTTTTTTTTATTTTTTTATTTTTTTTTTTAAATTTTATTTTTTTTTCCTGGTAATTTTTTTGGTTTTTGTTTTTTTTTTTTATGTTTTTTTTTTATTTTCTTCCCCCTTTTTTTTTTTTTTTTTTTTTTTTTTTTTTTTTTTTTTACTTTACTCCTCCTTACAACTCGACCTATTTTTATTTAATTTTTTTTTTTTTTTCCATTTGATCCAGAATGGTTTTTATTCACAATTTGACCCGCAGGTGGCGCTGCGTTGTTTTTTGGGTTTTTTTTTTTTTTTTATCAAGGCAGGACAACTCCCCAGGTCCTAATATATATATATATATATATGTTGTATGTAGTTTTAGTATATTAGCTATGCCCACGCCTTCTCAAGCGTTGGTTATTATTATTTGTAATAAATAGTAATATAGCAAAATGTTTGATTGATAAATTGTTACTTTGCACTCCCGCCTATAATTGATTGGCCGCTGCCACGTAACATTTAATTAGGTTATTTTTATTATATATATATATATATATATGTATATACTGGCAGGCCCGGCAGACGTTGTCCCGCCATGATTATAAAAAAATCCTTGACAAATTATATACCAAAACGTTCCTCATGAATCACTTTATCCACTGGTGAAAGCCGCTTGAAAATCCGTTCAGTAGTTTTTGAGTTTATCGCGAACAGAAAGACAGACAGACGCGGCAGAGGACTTTGTTTTATACTATGTAATGATATTATAATAAAGTTTTAGTATATTAGCTATCCCCACGGCTTCTCAAGCGTTGGTTATTATTATTTGTAATAATTAGTAATATAGCAAAATGTTTGATTGATAAGTTGTTACTTTGCACTTCCGCCTGTAATTGATTGGCCGCTGTAGCACAACAACAAAAAATAATTGATTTTATTTGCGTGACGTGTATCTAAAGAAGTTAAATATGAAACTTGTAATGACTAGACTAGAAAAATATTAGTAACTGAAATAAACACAGTTGAGCCTTTAGACACTGTTAGTATGTAGTTGTAGAGAATAAATGTTATAATCAACTTTTCGTCGCAATGTAATATCTAATTATACATTTGTGTCGTTACGTTTCAAAATAAGCTTAAATCCAATTGTAATCGATAACATGGTTAATTTTTTTAAGGTTTCCAGTTTTTTTATGATATTTTACATGTACAAAATATGAAAATCTTGTAAAATAACATAAAATATTAGGAAAGGCTGAAATTGGATTTAGTTCATTTTGAAATGTAACGACCCATTTCTAACCTATTTTTATATATTGTACATTATAAATTATTCTATATTATAAATGATCTAATCACAATTTAAAATCAAGTTAATAAGAAAATAAACAATACGTATGTAGGGACACGATGTAGGCATGTAAGGCAGAGTGCATGGTAAGCGAATAGTTATATGTGAGTGCAACGTATAAACGGCGAGCCAGTTACTGCGCGCTGGCTCGCACGAAATTTCGTAGATACGAGGAACATTGGGATTAAAATAATGCAAGCTAACAATTGCTCTTTTTAATTCAATAACCCAATGTTGAGGACCTTCATTAGTCAGCAGGAGCACTTACTCAATTGGAGTACACTCATACACTACACACCAACCCCTCAACCCCAAATATATGCTTTTCGCGTATTAAATATTTATAGATACCGATTTTCCCTATGAGAATTAATAACACATAAATCTTCTCTACGAAAAGTGACTAATTCGAGTTAAAAATCTGCATACACAAAGTGAGTGTAAAAAGGGCGAGTAGAGAGATCTTATAGAGTTTTTCAAAAAATTGACAGAATTGACATAGTGGGATTTACTTGCCATTATATTTGGTTTGTATACTAAAAAAATAAGAGTTAGGCTCTTTGCTTTCGCTAATTACAAATAATAATTTAAAAAAAAAACATGTAAAAACTTATATTCCAATAAGTTACAGTCAAGACGAAATGTGGAAAACAGATTGAAGAAATAATCAGCCGAGACGGTAAGTGTAGTATGCAAATTAGTACGGAGCAAACTTTGGAAACAACACCTCGGGGTGTAGTTACGACCGCGTGAGTAAACTTCAACCGTTCATTACATTCAACAATAATTCGCTTTAATTGTTGATTTATATTCAAGCGTTTTTGTTTCCCGAACTCGGATTTAAGTTTAGATTAAGAATAGAAAGACTGTATAAATATATATAATGTATTTATGTAAATAAAATCGTTTCAAAGACTGTTACTTATATATAGATGACTTAGGGTTGTTTGTTATGTGAGTAGTATAAAGGAGTCAAAGTATCTATCCTCTAAGTTAGAAATTGAAATTGTGAATTAATAAGTAATAATTGTTCCGTAATAATTCAAAGTCAGTAAAATTACCAAAAAAAGTATTTGCTGAAACATTTGAAATGTGAATAGAAACATTTATCTTATTGTTTCTTCCCACTTCGCTTCTCTTTGTTTTATACGACTTATATACGTAACATATCATTACGGTTTTACATAGGATCTAAACAGGAATTATGAAATCTTACATAGGTGACTTAAAGTTAATAAAATAGGGATTGAATGCAGGAGATGATGACTTACTTCAGTGGTCGACGATCCGCGGCTCGCGAGCAGCTTTCGGCAGTTTCACTATTTGCCTGCGGTATTTTCTACAAAATATTTAATGCAGACAGAATATCGTTTACTAGCTGTTCCCGCAACTTCGGCCGCGCGGATGAGTTACATTGGGCTAACGCTAACACGCAGCGAAAGCTCTCGAAAGAAAAAAAGCCTGATTTTGAAACATTTTTCATTGGTGCTCTGCTCCTACTGGTCTTAACGTGTGAGATATATATCCTATAGCCTTCCTCGAAAATGAGCTATCCAAAACTGAAAGAGTTTTTCAAATCGAATCAGTAGTTCCCGAGATTAGCGCGTTCAACCAAACAAACAAGTCCTCCAGCTTTATAATACAATAGTATAGATTAACTATACACTATGACTAAACATTTTTGAAACGCAAGCCTACAAAAAAGAGGCGCATTTTTATAAAGCGGCTAGTCGCTCACAAAGAAGGACATAATTATTTAACAAAGGCAAACACGAGAGTGCAACTTTAAAGCAAAGTTTAAAAGAAGGTATTTTCAATGAAGTTCAATTTTGTATTGTTTATATTTGGCTCTTTTCGGCGACCAGTTTGCCAACCACTTGCTTAGTTGATAACGTGTTGCCAACCATGTGATGTAGGCTTGGGTCCTTGTAAATGAGTCGGAACTATCACTGAAGGAAAACGTCGTGAGGAAACCGTAGCATGGTGGTAGGGTTATTTCTTAGTCTACCTGGCTTCCTACCATCTTCAAATTGAAAACTTGTCACCAAGCATCTATTAGTGTATTTCATCTTGGGTGAGTGTGTGGTCAGACGCTAAAACTAATAAAGTAAAAATAAAAAAAACAACTGAACTAATGGTAGTGCCTTAATAAAATACAATTCAACGAAGGCTTCAACTCAACAAAGCATTTTTTCATTTGGTATAAGCTATTCCTTAACTAAAAAATCAGCTCCAGTGCTATTATTAAAGACTAGCTACGGCGGACGTTATCCTCCCTAAAAAATCCTAAAAGTCAACCGAAACGCCACCTGCCGGGTCCAATTGTGAATCTAAACCATTCGTGAACCTGAACGCACACAAATATTACATCATAGTCTATTCAGCTGTTTAGGAGGAGTTCAGTCACATACACACGGACAGAAGAATTATATATAAAGAACAGGATTCTTGGAATGTAGGAAACTATTTTATTATCTGTTTATTAGCCATCCACTGCTATAAACAGCGTCCCTCGAGTGTCATTTCGTAGTATTACGAACAAACAACGCCTGTAATAATTTGATATATATAAAATTCCAACTTACGTGTTCGCAATTCTTATTCTGACCGATTTTCTTGTTTTTTTTTTACTTACTAAGGTCATCTGGATGTTTTGAAGTGATAATTCCTATGGAAGGGAAAACAATGAGACATACGCTCTTCTCGCTTTCTTTTTGTAAATTTCACTTTTATCGTGTGTGAACTGCTTTATTATTACGATCCTTGTTATTAAGTTAGTGCGTTATTATAATGATTAAGTTACTTTTGGATATTTGGCTTAATTAATTGTTTTAATTCAGGTTCAATTTGAATAGAGATGCTAAATATCGAATTCCGTTAAAAAAGAGTACCACAATGAAAATCAATACGTTGAAGTCAATACTTATACAGGCTGATACTAAAACTGACATATACGCCTATTATGATTTTTTGATGTGAAAAGTTCTTTAGGCCCGTTGAGCGGTATTTTTGGCAAATGATAAATTTATAATCTATGAATTTTTAATAGTTTATCAATCGGGAACGATATGTACTTCCCGTGTGAAAATTTTGCATCAAAATCGGTCTTGTTTTAGTTACAAATTATATACACAATATCACTACATATTAAAACATAGTCCTCTGCTACGTCTGTCTGTCTATCTGTCTGCCTGTTCGTGATAAACTCAAAAACTACTGAACAGATTTTCATGCGGTTTTCACTAGTACATAAAGTGATTTAAGAGGAAGGCTTAGGTATATAATTTGTCAAGGTTTTTTTTATTATCAGGACGGGACAACGTCCGCTGTGCCCGCTAGTGTACAATAAATATATACAAGCGAAAAGACACAGATTTACAATCAGTGTTTAATAAACTAGTAGACAGTAATACACTAAAAACTGCCCTCGGCTTTGTAGAAGTTTTTCACGCAATTATTATTGTTCGATTGCTCATTTTGTTTTATTTAAATATGAGATACTTCTATAATGTCTAAAATGATTGCTGATAACTGTTGTAGAAATTTTGGAAAAAAAAGTTGAAGCGGTTATAAGCACTGTCGATAGGAGTAAAAACTCAGAACAATTGAATAATTGTGTTCTTTTTTAATTCCTAAATTAGTTATAAGCCTGAATTATTTATATTTCATAATTTGTTTATTGAAATTATTAACATTCTGGTTTTCATATATATCGGTACTCGGAGCAATAATTGTGTACATTATTATGCAGTCTATTAATTAGTCGAACATATATATAGTGGGCTGCACAAGATGAATTCAAAATATCGATATTACATGTACACAGGCCGTTATGCCGTTGCTAGTCTGATACAAACGTAATAATCCACGAGCATACCAGTTACGCTTTACTAGCATGTCGCTGACGCATCTAAAGAAGTTTTCACTTCAAAACTGATATTAACAAAGAGAAATACAGTAAATAAATAGATTTATTGATATGGATTGTGCCTCGACTATACTATCATACGTGCCTGCTCGATCGAAAAATAAATATGACACGAGATATGCAGAAAAATCCATATAGTTTTGTATTTATCCGCTTTCCCTCTAGGGGAGCATTTCCTAAAGCGCTCACATTTCATCAAAATATGTTCCTTACTAACGCGACACAATAAAGCACGGTGCTTGATATATGTTACAATACAAACACGTCCCGAGTAATCGAAAACTACTTAAACCGTGCGTCGTGTTTCAGGAGAACAATTAAAACATGGTACAATTAATAATCTCACAGCGATTCCTTAAGCGGTCGCTATTAGCGAAATTTTATATATAAGGTGTAGGTGGTAGAACCACGCTGAAACTATTACTGGTTTCGACATGGATGGGTCTGCTCGTCCGGGGTACTACCACCCTCTCGCAGAAACACCCACATGATGTAACAGTGCTTGTTTTGTTGCGTTTCGTTTGGTCAATGAGAGCGCCGGAGGACAACCTCTCTTCCCCCTCCCCACCTCCTCCCCCAAACATAGGCTGGCAATGCATTTGCGACACCCCTGGTGTTCCTAGTGTCTATGGACGGCGGTGATCACTTAACATCAGGTGACCTATCTGTTCGTTTGCCTCCTATAAAAAAAACTAGCTGACTTGGCCACGCGTTGCTGTGTATAAAGTATTTAATATTATAGGGGAATAAGTCGGCCTAAAAATTTAATACAGAAAAAGCGAGGCTACGTAGTAAATAGATTAACGGAACTGCACTATAAAATAAACTGTTGTTGAAAAAGAAATTTCAAATTAAAACGTGGCAGTATGAAATATCTATAATACATATAATATCTACATACTGATGAAAATTACAATTAATGACAATAATCAATATTGCCAATAATTTAATTAGTATTTAAAAAATATTGAGGCCATTAATCGAAATATAAATTGTCCTATCTCTCGAGTTGAACAAAATTATATGTAGATGCCAACTTTTACGAATATCGGTTGAGTAGTTACGGAGTTCATCGTGAACAAACATCATGACACTGGATTTTTATATACAGGCTGAAAGTTTAGACAGTAGCAATATTTATGGAGGACAGTCTGGACTCGATTCTCGCCCTAAATCAATTTAAAAAATGAGTACTTAATATTAGACCTAATTGTCTAGAAAAATACAAAAATTATACACAAACTTCTACACTTTTATGTTAAAGCACAGTATCAATGGCCGTCGGGTGATTTCACTTTCACTTGAAAATGAACGTGGAAACGGTATGAATAAAATAAAAGGGTTTATTGTCCGTTTTATTATCGAATGTCTCCGGGTCGCCCTTAGAGCTTTGGGGATCGGTCATTGCACCTAGGTTTATAACGTTTGTATTTATACTTTTGAAAGTCTTAGAAAAAACTTTAACTTAGGTTCTCTTTGTAAATTATTAATATTTGTTTTGATATTATTATTTTATATGTTGAAGTAGTATATGAAGTATGAAGTACTATATCCTAGAAAACTGTGAGACGACTAGAGATAAACTGTCGATTTCACGTTGCTCGCCGTTTCTGTTCGATCACACTACGCTTACTATATGTCCTGTTTCTAAAAAAAAAGTCGAGGCAGTGACAAGGACTGCCGGCAGAAGTGAAAACTCAAAACGGAAACGGAATGTAAACTGTGTTTTCTTTTGAATTTTTAAATTAATTATATATACATAGATTAGATATAGATCATAAATAATCACTTTGAAATTGATATCAAGGAAATAAAAAGACGGCCATTATTTACAGTGCTAAGACGTATATAAGAAAACTTCATATGTGGAAATCCTTTAAGTTGTTTTGGTTAAACAGAGCATGTCAAAGAAATATACATCCATACAAGCGCCATATACCTAAAACAGTATCATTCCTCTGCCTATATCGGAAGAGTAATAATGTATTATAGCATTAAATATCGTGCTCCTTATGTGTTGTTTCTCTATGATAAAGATAAAATCTATTTTATACAGAATCAAAATGGTACACGTAATATTATTCGAACGTCGCAGCGCCACTATCCATCTAATGAAGTTAATTCATTTCGCTAATACATACAAAGACCTCTGTTTAATACAACCCGGAGTGAGCGTTGAATAAACACGTCGCTTGTAATGGACGATCGGCCATAACTTGAGTCACAATTAACTTCTAGTCTAACTCATAAGCTCACAGCGGAATTTCCAATGAAGGGACGGGATTATCTATTCTCTGATTCTCTATCTATTAGGGTATTATTTGCTGTACTGTATGGATTCGTCATCGTGCTGGAAAGCTATCATAGCTTTCCTACCTTCACGTCATTCTTATCTACTCTGTGCCAGTTTTGTCTCTTTTGTCTCTGTAATGCCGCCAATCCATCTTACCGTAGTTATGCCCGTATTATTTGTCTATATTCTTTGTCCATACTTTGAACTCTATATCTCGAGATGATGCTTAGTATGGCGCGCTTCATAGTTCGTTGCGTAACCTTATTTTTGTACAGAGCTTATTTCGTGAAGGGTTCCACTCGGGTTCAATTTCTAAAATTTTGATATAATGTCAACGTAGTTAGGTAGGTGTAAAGCAATTCAATTTAAAGCAGGGCTGAGAGAGAGAGAGAGAGGAAGTAGAGGAAATCGAAAATTAATCGATAACTGTTCAGCCTTTTTCGGCCTGTGATGAATTTTCTTTCTTTTTTCTTCGGCCTCGCTCTCTTTTCAACCTTTAATTTGCATGGTAATTATTTTTCGCTTAAAGATCACAACGTAACATCTGATAGTATACAATCTTGTTCAATAAAAAAGCCTGTTATAATACAAAATAGTTATCTATATCTAACTGAAGAGATGTAAGCGTATAAACAAACAAAATAACAGAAGATCTCTTGAGCCTTATATTATTAATTAGTTGGATTATCTTTTCAGGTCTTTTAATGACTATATTGTATACTTACTTTTAACGACGATAGTATTATTAAACAATTGGTTCCTTTGTTTTGTGTATTTAGGAGGAAGGTACATTAGTAGACTGCATTAGGAATAAATAAATATGTAGATTGGCTGATATTAAAAATAATATCATCAATATAATGCGAGTTGGAAGTAGAAGGCGTATTCTTCAAGTAACATTCTTAATAAAAATGTATTAAAATATTAATTAATCTTAAGGAAGTGTAACGTGTTTGCAAGTATAGGATGAATTTAGTTTTATACACCATTTTAAATTATTCTACTAGGAGCATGCCACAATTTTAAATACGCTCTCATCCTATGTCTTTGTACCATAACCCACGAACATTATAGGCGGTTCGCTCGCAACTGTCACGCTCACATCTTGTTTGTGTCACGTCCTATCGCGACGCGCGACGCGACGCGATCCTCTATCGCTATTATATCGTTAAGGAAACCGCGTCACAACACACGTAGTGTACAGTGAGCCACCTATGCCATTATTAACAATGTTGCCGAAGTAATTACACGTCTCTGTGTCAACTATTCTATGAATTTTAATAGCTTACTTCGGAACAATAGTAATTTTCGCAAGTTACAAGTGTTATGTGCGTTCATTTAAATAATATGTTTGCGTGGTTGTGACATCTAGAAAATTAAGTTTTCTAGTTTTGACGTTGTTATATTAAGCTTTTGCTGTAGGCGTGTGAATTATCCATTTATTATTCGTCTGAAAGTTTTTGAAACGGTAAAGTGACAATAACCCTTAGTAATATTATAAATGCGATTGTCAGTTTGTTTATACTTACATTTCACACCTTATCTACTAAACCGATTATCAATACATTTTGCATATACGAGTAGGTATATCAGGGGTACAGAATTTATTGATACATATAGAAAAAATGAATTGTTCTCAAGGGATTGATCAAGTCTACACTAACGCGAGTAAAGCCGAGATTTTGTAGGTGGTAGAGCCACGCTGAAGCTATTATTGGTTTCAGCATGAATGGGTTGGTTCACCCGGGGTAGTACCACCCGATCCACAGAAACACTGACGTGAAGTAACAGTGCTTGCATTGTTACGTTTCGTTCGGCCAGTGAGAGCGCCGGATACCCACTGCCCCGTCCCCTCCCTCTGCCCCTCCCCCAAACACAGGCTGTCAACGCACTTGCGACTCCCCTGGTGTTGCAAGTGTCTATGGACGGTGGTGATCACTTAACATCAGGTGACCCAACTGTTCGTTTACCTTCTATGATATAAAAAAAAACAAAAGCTAGTGAAGTAATAAATTTACTATGTAGTAGTTGACTATTGAAAATTGATTTTATTTTGGAGCTACCTTTTCTTTTTTTAATTGTAGATTCGTCATTAGTAACAAATCTCCACACAATTTTAGTAATTCTTAATTATATTTGTTTAATTTATCACTACTGCTTAATCCCTACAGAAAATATTAACAATGTGTAGTTTTAATAATACTCGAATAAATCGACTATCCGACAGTATAAATATCTTCATAATTGGTTCATCCATTTCTAAGATTTGTGCGAACAACCCATAGACATTTTAATATTATTTATATGAATTAACTTGTCACTTATATTACATCTAGATAAAAGTTACTTACGTTTATGGTAACGTTAAAAAAAGTTAATATAAGTTGGTATTCGAACGTTGTAAATCATCTCTAGCTATTCATAATATGACAGAGAAATTCGTTGTGATAGAAAACTTTCAAAATTTGGAAAGAAAATTCCATATAAAAGTTGTTAATATTTATACGTGAAGTAAAAGTAAGTTCTTACTTAACAATTTAGCGAACACCATTTAATTTTTTTTACTTTTTTTATACTAAGTATATTAGAAAGAATATTAACACATTACAAAATTCTCTAACAAAGTTTTAATAATATTTCTAAGTTATTATATATTTATTCCATACGTCTCATTATACCTTCGTAAAGTTATCAGAATTTCGACAGAGTTGTGCGAAGTTGTATTACTAAACATTTAATATCTCAAGTTTTTGATATGCGTAGTTTAATATCATTTGTGCCATCTTGTAATGTATATATATGAATAAAATTAAAGTGTTTGTTTGTTCAGGATAATTTCTGAATCAGATGAACATATTTGACAAGATTTATACTAGATATAGGTGATTATATGGACTATGTAGGGGCAAGCAGTGATGTCAGAATTTACAATAGATTTGTTTAAATCTATTAGTAGGTACTCAAAAAGCCTTTTCACGGGATCCGCCCTATCCAGGTTACTGATACTTGCGTGACGTAACATACAAATGTTTAGAATATATCTGTTTCGGGCTTTAAATATTTTAATTTATACATATATATCTGTTCTGGGATATCTTTATAGTAGTTTATTTTTTTATAGTAGTTTATAGTACTTAAGCATACGTAAGAGAATAAAATCTAGTTAAAAGAACTAACTATATATCAACTAAATATGTACAATCCTCGTCATCTTTTTGGCTAGTCGGAATATAGCTGTAAGTATAGGCTTGCGCAAAATGTAATCAAGAGTACAATACAAAAAAAAAAATTGGTTGTCTGTACAGTTGACTTACGGACGGTATTTTTACGTGATAACGACTCGGCCGATAGAATGGAACAAAGATAGACGCTATACAAGCCGAATGGTTAGGCCGATCGGAACGCGACACTTTTTCGTGCGCGTAGCTGGCGTTCATCGATTTATAAAACGTTATCACGTCAAAAAAAATATAGGCATCTAAATTTGGCATTTATTCAGGATTTATCTCGATTTTATATGTATCATATAATACGTATTTATATGTAATTTTATGTTCTATACAACAATAGTCAGAGAGGCCACAAAGTTTGGCGCGAACTATAGTAAATATTTTTCTAAACAAAGGTTTCACTATTTATAAGAAATATCTATATGGCATTTCTTCGAAGAACTGAAAAAATGATTATTTAAGCTAAAAAATATGTCTTATATGTGAATATGTCATATAAAATTTTTATTAAATTCATTCCCTTAATGTTATGCATAGTCTTTCTGTTTATAACTAAAATAAACATTAAATATCACTGAATATCATTCACATTATTCAAACATAACATCTTTTTATATTCCTAATTGAGTTTTAGTCGTGAGAAATATTCATACGTTTTACTTATTTTTCTTAACAAATTTTCTAAAAGATTGATCTTTTAAAGTGAAACTTTTATTACATCGTCTCAAACTTTTTCGTCTGTGTGTTGCATGTCGCGTGATGGTCGGCCGCGGAGTAGCGATAAAGTGAAAGGCGCTCGTCAGAGCAGCCAGGGCCAATATGGCGGCGCCTATAGTTCGCAGCAGCTGACCGTGTAGTGTATAGACTATTATTAGTTAAATGTCTATAGTGTGAAAAAAAGTTTCACTTTTACCGTGGTTTCATAAAACCACACAATCCTTTTTTTTCTAAAAGCGGTATATAAAACAACAAGCTGAGATGAACGGTAGAGATATAATTTAATATTTAGGATTTTATATTATTTAAAAAACACGTTAAGAGCCGCAGATAAAAGCTAGTTTTATAAATATATCCAAAATATTTTTTATTCCTAAAACAAGTAAATGAAAACAAGATTGATTAAGACAAACAAACATGAGTCAATTTTTTATAATATTGAACAGTTTGAAACTTTGATTTGAAAAAGTATCTCTCGTGTAATATATTTAAAGGGTTAATATTCCAGCAGGATTAGTGGTATCTTATTGGTAAGATACTTTATTCGAGCCACGTCTTAAGGAAGCTAAAAATGAACTTTAAAATGAAACTTCTGTGAACAGACAACAAATGTAAGTGACAACCGGAGTTTATCTAGTTCGCGTATCTCCGGCAAGTTGCCGAGTAAATCTCCCAAGGAGAGGTCCTTAGTACCATCATACTTGTGGCTTGACTTCGTTGAACGCAACTTATTGTTTCTTGCTTGGAAACTTCGAATTTATTACTTAGGGATGGTTCGAATAGTCGTTTGGTTGAGGTCAGTACAAACTGTTAATGACTTTGGTCATAAGCTTTACGAGTATGTATATTTTTTAACCCAGAGAGTTATTACTTGGTTATTTCAGTTCTTTATCTATCTAAGTTTTTTAAAGGACTATCGTCTTGTTTCAAATTTCCGTGTGTGACTTTAGGTGTTGCTAACAGCACTCTTTATATAGTATCACAGCAGTTTATCTGTCCATTCATCCGGATAAAAGACGACCACTGCTGGACAAAGATTTCCTCAATAATTGCCACAAGTATAGATCTTGCACTGATCGTAGGCAGATCATCGCTTCACTTTATGTACAGGAGTCTAAAATAAAAAACTTCGATAGTGGTGTATAGTTATTATGTAGGATGTACAGTCCTTACTATATTGCTTGTGGTCTATATTATGGTCAATTCTGGGAATCGAATAATATACGACATGCACGGTATATGGTTTATTCCACGCGTGCGTCTACGTACCGAGCGTAACAATGTCTGGCTGACTGGCCGCTACTACAAGCTGGCATAGAGTAGAAATATACTTGTGTGCCTACAGTGGTACACAATAGAAATAATTCGAGCATATTTAATATGTTGGTATTTAAATAACCGTTTTCAATTCATATTTGGCCCGATATATGATCAGATGAAACAGCAGGTGATAAACTAAGTGAGAGGTAGCTCAGGTTTAGAACGACCAGTAATAAGGTGGGTTGAGCATGGCGCACATAAACTTTGATGCATCTCTAGATATGATTGGTCAAGATTTTAGGAATGTGGCACAACATAAATAACTATTATACTAAATTGCGGATACGATTTTGCTGAGAAAGGTAATACTTACTGCCCTAAAAATAACATTGTTATTGTAAGATTTTATTGCAGAAGTAAAACTTAAACGTCTATTTCTGCTGCAAAGCAACAGTGGTCATACCTATATTTCAATTTGGAAAGTGTGTTTAGCGAGAAAGGTACTTTTTATTGAATATATTCTTTAGAATCCCAATACATTTCAGAATAAATAGTTGTAGCTTGCAATGACCACTTCACATCACGTTATGTCTTCTAAAATATTCATATTACACTCACTTAGAAGTAGATCAATATACTACCATTACCATCGAGTTACGACATAAAAAATAAGTAAACAAAACGGTTCGTTTGTAAAAAAATACTCTCCCATTTTCCAGCAAACGTTCGAGTTTAATCAAAAGAAAATATTGGAAGGATAAAGTTGCCATTTGCCCGGAGCGAGTCTTTGATAGCGTCACTGTTACACTTTTGTTTTTAAGGACGCGATACCATTCAGAGTTTCCAAATCCTTTAACTTCGGTGTATAGGGTTACGTATACGCGGTGTAAGTCGTTCCATGAACTGCCGCTAACTTTTGAGTAGGCTCGAGGCTCTCCATTCTATTGCTATTATAAACGTTTATTTATTACTCTTAAACCATTTTAATGCCATTTCATGTTCATTCAATGTTTGATATTTAATTATATTTATTCCATATTTATAGGAATCTTACTCTCTCTAATTGTACTAATAACAATAAAGTGCGTCACCTACCGCAATGGTGATATCTGAGAGAGGTAAATTACCAAATACTAATTCAGGTTGTCACTACAATGTAAAAAAATAGTGTTATCTGGTTCTGATGCAAAATGTTATTTGCTTAGATATTCGAGAAAACGCTAAATATATTGGACTATATGTACGGCTTAAGGATTTCTTTGTAGAAATGAGATATATATATATATCATTTCATTGTTACATTATAAATAGAAAAAAACAACAACATAATTTGCTGATAGTAACAATGTAAACAAAATAGCGCACATATTTTATACGGATAATCTTATTTCAATATGAGAATTTACCATTTGGGTTAGAGTGGAATTCGTGAAGGAATTTGTTTGAGATTCTCGAAGGCTGTGTCGCATCCTATAATCCGCGACGAAACGAGACGGAGTTTTCAAATCCCTCTGGCGTGGAAAGGCCATAGAACGTACTCAGCTTGTAAATGAAATATTATTTTTTTCCGAAATCATAATACCGAACCGATGTTCGTTCGGTGATGGCTTGTTCAAACATTAGAAGCTGTTGTTTATAGAGGTAAAAGGAGTTCTGTATTAAGGAAAAGAATCCTTAGTAATGGAGTTTCCTAATTTTTTTTTATACCAAACGGCAGCAAACTTTCGGACCCCCTGATGGTAAATGGTAGCTACTGGCTATAGGCAAATTTGCAGAGCATCACTGTTATATTGCCAATCTTGAGGAACGTGTTTCAGTCCTTTCTTGAAGAGGTCCATGTCATTACCCTGAGGGTAAACCGTGAATTTATGAACTTAATAACTAACTAAATAGTAATGGATTTCATGTGAAAATATTTATTTATTTATTTATTTATTTACACATTATGCGTTAAATACGCAATGACGGACTTAATACCTAAGGCATTCTCTGCCAGTCAACCATTAGGTGGTGCAGAGATAAATGTTGGTAGGTGTAAAAGGTGAGGTTTTTATGAAATTATGTTTAACCTATTTAATATCACAATATATAAATAAAATATCAACACCAATATAATACATACTAGCTGACCCGTGCAACTTCGTCTGCACCAAATCGGTTATCACTGGTGTCAATTGTATTTTTAAACACGAAAAATTTTAATAAATCTAAAACCTTATTGCAGCCACACCTACGGTTTCCAATTGTGAATCCAAACTATCCAGGGACTCACTCAAACATATACCCAGATGGTATGTGGTATGGTTTTAAAATAAGCCTACAACCCGTTCGTAGCATCATTTACCGGGTTCCATTAAAACAAAAACTAACCTACATATATTGGCGGTAATGTGAAAGAAGCTTTAGAACCCCCAAGTTCTAACGAAGTTCCTTTCCCTTTTTTGTAGACGTTTACTATGCAGTCAGTAGTGTTTACATTATAAAATATCAAGTTGATAGAGTTAAATTGTAAATTAAACGATAAAATATATTTATATTAAAGAACCAGCTTTTCTAAAATTCTCGTTCTTCCAACGTTGCTGGCTCTTGTACTAAGGTGTCACAAAAAAGCCTAGTTACATTAACTGCAATTTTTTGTCTTTCATTATCCTGGCGAACCCCTTGCGTTTTATGGGACAAAAAGTATCCTAAATGTAACCTTGTAATATTAGTTAAACCATGTGTCAAGTTTCGTCCAAATTGGTCCAGTACTTTCAGAGTGATACGTGCTCACAGGGGCAGACCGACAGACAGACAAAAATTGTATAAGGATAATCTTTGGCTTCTATATCGATAACAAAGTCTACCCCGACTATAATTTTCAAAAAATATTTAATGTACAGATTTGGTCTTGTTACAGTAAGCTGCAAAGTTTGTTTTCTTGAACGCTCTTATCTCAGGAATTACTGCTCCGATTTGAAGAGTGTTAGATAGCTCATTTATCGAGGTAGGCTATATACTATATAGCATCAAGCTAAGACCAATGGGGGTGGAGCATCAATGAAGAATATTCCAAAACAGAGGTTTTTCTCAGGTTCGGGGGCCAAAAGTAACTATTATACGCGGACAAAGTCGAGGGCAGAAGCTAGTATGTTATATCGATGTATAAACTACTACCTTACAAAATTTCGTGAAAATCTGTCTAGTAGTTTTTGTGTAAATTTCTTCTCTTTTATGTTTTCTTAAAAGTAAAATAACTGACATACAAATGTGATATATATGTAAAACATGGCCTAAATGTTATACCGGTGTATAAGCTACCACCATACCAAATTTCGTCAAAATCCGTCCAGTAGTTTTTGCGTGAATCCTGTACAAACGACAGACAGACAGACAGACAGACAAAAATTTTAAAAACTATAGCATTGTGTTCTGTCATTGATTGTAAGCCCTCCCAGAGTATTTTTTCTTTAAAATATTTAATGTACAGATTTCGTCCCGTTAGCCTTTTATTATATGTATAGATATACTACACATATACAATACATACACATAACATCATACATAAATATCAATACAATAAATAAAACTATAGTTAGTCAACATCAAGCACTAAATACAGCATTAACCAAATAATTCTGCTAAATGACACTGGTAAAGCCGACGTACCCTGACTTTAAAACTGAAACGGTTAGATGACATCCTGATTTCATAAGGAAGCGCGTTCCATAGGAGAATAGATTGGATATAGATAGATGAACGTACTAGACCGGAAGTATGGTCAGGACAGCAAAGAATAAGATTATTAGAAGAGCGAAGGTTAAGGTCATGATTAGAGCATAAAAACTGAAAATGTGGAGTTAAGTAAGAGGGAGTGTTGGGAGAAAATAGAATAGAATACAGAGTTGTCCGAGCCCGCAAACTCTGACGCTGGCGTATGGGCAACCAATTAAGCTCTGAACGATGGCTCGATACATGGTCATACTTACGAAGATTAAAAACAAATCGAATGCAATTGTTGAGTAATCTGTCAAGTTTGTTAAGAAGGTCAGCGTTCAGATCGTAAAAGCACACATCACCATAGTCAATTATAGGAAATATTATAGATTGCACTAGCATGGTTTTCGTTTTAACTGGGAGAAAATTTTTTAGGCGATAAAAAGAGTTTAAGAGTACCGATCACTTTCTGACTAACCTTGGAAATATGAGTTCTCCAATCCTATTTGGCATCAATGTGTAAACCAAGGTCCTTTACATCCGTACTAAACGGTATAACAAGACCACTGAATATAATCTGAGGCAGCGAGCTGAAGTCTATTCTGGAAATCATACGAGAGCTCCCTATTACAATTGCTTGACATTTGGAAGGATTAACTGATAAGCCAAATCTCTCAGACCAATCCCTTAAGGCATTTAGATCCCGGTTAATAGTATAAATTGCAACTGATAGAGAGTCTACTGTGGCCTGTGTGTATAATTGCAGGTCATCAGCATACAGATGATACGTACATCGCAGTTCATGAGTTAAAAGGTTAATAAAGAGGGAAAAAAGAAGAGGTGAAAGTATACCACCCTGAGGGACGCCAGCACCAAATATCTCTAACATTATTAAATGTTCATAATTTGGAGATGGTGCTAATTGACGATACCTCTCAACTCGCTAGTATTTGAATTATGGCTTTGTTACCATAAGACTTCGTTACTTTGTTGAACGATTTAAAAAAGGTATCTAAGCCAGAAAAAATGCGATTATTTTGTCGCTGAACAAAATCTTCACACCACAAACTTTACGTACGAGATGCGTAATTAAAGCCACAGTATATACAGTGAGCAACAAACCACAATTACTTTTAAGGCAGGGCAAAGTTTTAATGCGTTTATTTCGTTTGTCCGGGCGTCGCGAGCGCGGGCTCGTACTCTGACGATGGCATTTAACGTCTCGAAACTCAGTTTAGCTTCAATACAAATTATTTCGAGTGCGATGAAGATTTTAATTAGTTCAGAAACTTTAACTTCGTGATGAAGTTGTATTTCTAAAGAGCAATTCGGAGAAGAACGTTGATACGCGGATGAATATAATAGAGGTTGTTGTTGGTACCGTTTCATTGATTGATGTTTTTGTGTCAATGGTTTATTTTTTCCAATAAAATTCAACAGACTGTTGGTTATGTCTAATTTAAGACATTAGAAGTAGCAAATTAAATAAAAAGAAGAGTGTGAGTTCGTATGTGGTAGAAGTGAAACTATATATTCTGATATTTTTTAAGAGAATGAGATGAATACAATATGGAGATGGTAAACATTAGCTTTGGCATTATTTTGTAATATATTAACAATATTAATAACACACAGTGCAGAATAATTTTTAAAAGTGTGCGATGTTCACACGATCCTACTTAATCCAATATCTTTGTATATATTTCTAGGATAGGGAAACCATAAAGAAACGCGTTCTATCTCATTCGTTCACAAGCTAAAACCTATATATACATTTATAACTATCTCTTTTCCGTGACACATTTTGTTTTCATAAAGTCCAGTTCACACCGACCCAAAAGAATTTAGGTACGAAAACACAAGAGCACGGGAGGGCAAAGATAAAATATTCCCAAATTTTATGTTTATACCAAGATTAAGATTACTCTAAATTTGTCGCTTCGAAACCCAGCACATGTATCCACGAAATCACTTTGGAGGTCGCTTGCCCATCGTGTTGCAAAGCGTGAAGCCTGGTGTAGAATTTGTGGATTGCAACACAAGTGTAAATCCTTGTCAATATATATATTGAAGCGATGATGGCTTATTTGATAGCGTGTTTGATTACTCTGTCGATGGACGTAGGTTCCGAATCCTAGCAACTTAATTGGAGCCTTCGATGAAGGATAACATCATTATGAAACACAACATGTGGTAGGGCTTTTTTAAATCCATCTAGCTACTAACCCAAAAGTTGAAAATTTGTCACGATGCACCTGTCGGTGGTATTCTGGCAGCTGCAATTCAGAGCCAGTTTTCCTCCAGGTTTGGTGTGTTTAGTATCTTAGATCACATCGCCATTTAACATCAGATGAGATTGTAATCGAATGCTAAGACTTATAGACCTCAAAGCACATCAACAATCATTGGCCGCACTCCTTTCCCTGTCTTTTTTTTTTTTTTTTTGTACGTGGGGAAATCCCTTATGGATACGCCACCCTCCCGGGGGAGAAGGTGGGTTATGTCCGACTCGCACGGACTAAAACCCCACGGTGTACCGACCGACCGTATTGTTGAGGCGGCAAGGGATCGATTTATGCTTCTCCCCTTGGAGAGCCGCCCCAACGATCCGCCCGGCGGAAGGTGACCGCCGGGCTCCTGCCTATAGTGAGGCAACCGGGTACACACCGGCTGCCCCTCCTCGTCCGCCGAACCTGTGCAATGAGGAGATGGGCCCCCCGGCCCATCCCCTCAGGTCCAGCTACGGTGGCGGGAGGAGTCGGGCAAAACGCCGCCTCCTCCCGCCGGTCCTCCGTTGGCGGAGAGGGCCACTTAGAGGATCTACCTCGCGAGCCCTCTCCGCCGCCTCCTTCTGCGAGATGACCTCTTCGCAGAAGGAGGCCATAGCTCGCCAAGCCTGTTCGCTGCCGAGCATGGCCGAAACCACACTCGGCAGCGACAAATTCCCCCCTAAATTCCCCACCGCCGCAGCCAGAATGCGGCGCTGCCCCTCCCACGCAGCACACTCGGAAAGAGTGTGCTGCGCGGTGTCCTCATCAGCGCCGCACACCGGCGGCACACGTCGGCTCCCTGCGTGCGATATGGTGCAGGTACCACCCGAAGCAACCGTGCCCGGTGAGTACCTGCACCATTCGGAACGTCAGGGAGCCCCACTCTCGTCCCATCCACTCCCGCAGGACCGGGCGGACAGCGTCCACTGTATAACGCCCATAGCGCGCATCCGCCAGGTCCTGCATCCACCTCTCAAGACCTTTTAGTAGATTATGAAACACTCTATTTGTATACTTCCCATTTCTACCGTGTATAAATTGAACATATAACTTTTAACATTGTTCATTTAATGTAATTTTTTACCGATATATGCAACGATTCCTCTTGGTATTATCGAACATTGCCGGTTTCATATACAGTGATCATATTAAAATTTGATGCGTGCGGTTAACAGCGGCGTGATGCAATTATGCACCAATATTGCTCGGGTCCGAATCCATTAACCATAATTTCCGGCGACAGCGAGCTTTCGCTACTGGGTACCGTTCACAGAGTAGGTCAAAATGATTTTGTAAATTTTGTATTTCCTTAAGCACCCAAGTTAGACCAGTTGTATAGCATGTGTCTTATTTCGTAATTAAGATATATTGCCTGGCTCACATAGTCATAAGACTCAAGGTTGCGCAGGTGTTTTGAGGTTGGTTATTTAATTTAATGTAGGCTCTGAACGTTTCTGCTACAGTACAAAAACAATTATATTGCAATGCCTTGTAGCTATTGTAGTACTACTGGAGTAGTAGCTACTGGAGGAAGCAAATATAACGTATTATCAGAGTAAAAGAATATACAAAAATAAATATAGCGATAAAGCCATAAGATTGATAGGGCGCTGCCTGGTACCACCTTGAAAATCCGTCATTACGCACCTATTGGTGTTATTTGGCAGCTGCAGTTGAAAGTCGGTCTTGGCGTGTTTACCATTTCAGGGCGCATCGCCACTTAATATCATTCTGTTGACAATGATGTCAATGACGACTCCTACGGGGCTGGCCTTTTTTAAATAAAGGAAATCTTTGTATTTTCCATATAAAATTGGTAAGGTTTAGTTTACTACGGGTATATTGTAGCGACTAACTCCAAGTTGAAATATAGCTAGCCCCTGTCACTATATATTGGGAATTATATATATAACATCCAATCCTGGCCGTTTTGATCTTTTTGGATCACCTCGTAACATTAGGTGAAGATGTGGTTACACACTGGCTTGGATATAAAAAAATATATATATTCAAAATGTTTGCAGATGAGTTTGTTGACAAACAAAGTATTTCATATCGACATTTCAAACGCTAAACTAAAACTAGTTTCAAAGAGATAAATTTATATTATCTACATACTACTAATTTTAAATGAAAATGTACGTCGAATAGATTTTACGTTATTTTAAGCAATTTAAATTCTATTTTGTGTTACCTCACGAACGAAGTTGATTGTAAAGCATTTGTGTTTGTAACACGCCAGCAACAGCCAATTAACAAGCACTAGCGCATTGCATTACACGTACGTTGCGAATTTACATATAGAATTAGCGATGCAGTAAATTAGTTCTATACATATGTAATGTGCAATTTAGGACACACCTCGTATGGTAGATCATTGTTTGTCAAAAGCTGTCTTTTACTCCAAAATGACAAAGGGTAAACTAATGGTCGGTGGGTAGTATCTGCGTTACAAGGATTTGCTGATACATTTAAACGCTTACAGACTAATTATTATATAGTATATTGTTTAAAATGATCGTTTTGGTTCTCTAGCATCTAACAAAGTGGAGAAAACTCATAAAAAGTTATATACTGCCTAACAAATAAAACTAAGATATATGATTAAAAAGGGCAATCCTAGATTTATTGATTTTTGTGAAATTTATAACGTAAAAGAAGATAGAGATTGAAAAAGTATTCAATATAGGTCATCACGCACTTCACCGAATGAATTTAACGGAGTTTGCCATATCAACGTCGATTCAGGGCGAAATATAGACAGCGCTTTGTGACGGCAATTTAAATTTCTGGCATTTTTTAACAATTCCCCGGTCCACTATCGTTGTCAGGTTCCGATTTTGCCGTGGTATTAATATCCGTAGCGTTTGATCTAAACTGTATACGTCGTCAGAATTTGAGCGGATTATTGTCGTTTAAATTGGTTTGCGTAAGGGTTTTCTAATATATTAATTACTAGCTGTGCCTGTGACTCCGTCCGCGTGCGACCTGATGTAAACAAAATGACTAATAAAATCATTAGAATGTATTAAGTCCATTTACTTATTTACTTTTCTCTCGTACTTAAGTCGCGTCCTCATTAAAATTACAATAACTTTAGATAAAGTGAACCGATTTAAAAAAAATGTTACTCGAGGATATGCTTTATGATTTTCTTGGAGAGATTTTATCGTGACTACAGTACTTTAGTAGTGATGCATGTTCAAACAGACAGACAGACATTTCTAAAAATGATTGAAATGTATTTTATTACTTATTTTTAGACACATAGCACATTTTTTTTCACAAAAATGTAAAAAGTACAGCCACGTTAGATTACAATTCTTATTATATGTATAGTTTTTTATATCGATTGGAATGTTTACCTTACTTTTTTCTGAGCTTTCGGTGAACCACATCACATAGCATACTACTTCTTCAAGATGGAAAACCAACACAAAATATTTTTTTAGCAGCTGTAATCATAACGTAGTCATATCTTAACTAAGCAGCAAGTAAGATTGTGGTCAAATCAACATCATCATCACCCTGTAAGAGACCCACTGCAGGGCCATAGGCCTCTTCCCGAAAGAAGGTATGGGCATAATCACCACGCCAGCCCACGACGTATTGGCGATTTCAAACTCTGAGAGATCCACAGTTCTATATTTTTCCCACATACAAGAACATTTCTCAGGTTCGGGTTTCCTCACGATGTTTTCCTCCACCGTCAGCCGATAGTGTTACCAATTTAAGTTAGTAAATGTACGCGAATTCCGAAAAATTCGTTGGTACATGCCGGGGTTCGAACCTGCGGACATCGAATTAATATTCCAACGGTCAAATCACTAGGCCATCACGACTTAATGTTGTGTGTGGTCAATTGCTAAAGATATGAATTATAAAAAAAACCTATATTACCAAGACATCACGATATATTTGAAGTGAAAACTGGTTTGGATATATCGACTATGTGGATTAATAGCTAAAGATAAATTGTGATGGTACATTACAATATAAAAACATTATGATAAAACGTCTAGATAGGTGCGGGTTAGAATCAATTATGAAAGTCCCCATTGTCAGTATTAATCTCATGTCGGCAACGGAATTGACAAGGATCAAGTCGGGTCACTGGGGAACGAGCGTTTATAGTATTATCAGTGATATTCTGCCCAATAACAAGATTATTTCCCTCACTAGTAACTGTTCGTAACTACGTTCGTGTAAAAAGAAACGCTGCAATGTATATCTGACATTGATATACTCAGTAACGGTTTAAAATTACTAGGAAAGTTAGCGTTCCCATTTTTTTTATGTCATAGGAGGCAAACGAACATGTGGGTCACCTGATGTATAGTGATCATCATCATCCATAGATACTAACAACACCAGGGGAGTCGCAAGTACGTTGCCAGCCTTTGGGGGAAGGGGAAGGAGGGGTAGAGGAAAGGGGAGGGGAGGTGGGCCTCCGGCGTTCTCACTGACCGAACGGAACGCAACAATGCAAGCACTGCTACTTCACGTCGGTGTTCTATGAGAGGGCGAGCCGACCCATTCATGCTGAAACCAGTTAATGAATTGATATTTTTTGGGATGAAATTTCTCGACACCGCTTGCGGTGTCTACGCTCGCCGGCTCCCTACCCTGGGAGCTGGAGGCGGGTGTCATCGCCGCCGTGTATCAGTACACGGCGGCGAGAAAACGTAGTGGAGAGCCTCCGGCTCTCAGGGAAGTTGAAGTGAAGAGGCGGGAGCTCAGGGGAGTGGCGGTCGAGAGGTGGATGCAGGACCTGGCGGACGCGCGCTATGGGCGTTATACAGTGGACGCTGTCCGCCCGGTCCTGCGGGAGTGGATGGGACGAGAGTGGGGCTCCCTGACGTTCCGAATGGTGCAGGTACTAACCGGGCACGGTTGCACGGGGCCCATCTCCTCATTGCACAGGTTCGGCGGACGAGGGGGGGCAGCCGGTGTGTACCCGGTTGCCTCACTATAGGCAGGAGCCCGGCGGTCACCTTCCGCCGGGCGGATCGTTGAGGCGGCTCTCCAAGGGGAGAAGCATAGATCGATCCCTTGCCGCCTCAACAATACGATCGGTCGGTACACCGTGGGGTTTTAGTCCGTGCGAGTCGGACATAACCCACCCTCTCCCCCGGGAGGGTGGCGTATCCATAAGGGATTTCCCCACGCACAAAAAAAAAAAAAAAAAGTAGTAGACTGTTAAAAATCGTCACATAAGGTAAAAACGTTACGAAATGTAAAACTTAGTAATAAAAAGTTACTTACGTTCGTTTGTATTTATTTTTTCAGAAATACATCTTACCTTATCTTTTACATATTATAAAAAAATGTTGGTAATTGTGCGATTCTATTTTGGTCGAAATAGTATTAAGCCTTATCCAATTAGATTACGTGGAACGTTTGATTTAGATTACAATTGTCCTTTACAGCACGCTATTTTAATGAACATTTTAAAAGTTGTCACTGATTTAAAATCAAGGACAATCAAAATGCAAGATTAAATATTTAATTGGCTACTGAGTTTCAAGAAGCTTCCGGAGAAGAAAAATATCATGATGAAACTATAGCGTGGCGGTAAAACTTTTCCTAAGTACGCCCGGCTGGCTACAACCCTCAAGTTATAAATTTTTCGCAGAGTATCTGTTGGTGTATTCCGGCAGCTGCACTTGAGTCAGTGCCCTCTAGGTATAGCGTGTTTGCTATTATAGACCACATCATATTTTAACATTGGATTGTGGTCTAATGCTAAAACCCCATGCGTGCCCCGTACAAAACTAGGACGGGATGCTAGTCTTCTATACGTATAATGAGAATGTAAATCTAACGTGTCTGTATTTTTTGGTTTTTGTGAAAAAAATTGTTACAGGTGTCTTTGAATAAGTGATGAAATACATTTCAATAATTTTTAGAGTTGTCTCTCTGTATGAACACGCATCACTGCTAAAGTATTGTATTCATGATAAAACCTCACCAAGAAAGTTATAAGGTGTATCCTCGAGTAACATTTAGTCTTGGTTTCATTAAAATCGGTTGACTCTATAAAAAGTTATTGTAAATTTGATAACGACGTGGCTTAAGTACGAGAGAAAAGTAAATGGACTTAATATATTCAGGTGATTCTATTAGTCACTGTTTTTAAATAAATGTATAAATACGGAGAACTACGAACAATCCCGGACGATTCCAGTAAACGTCCCCAGGGTATAATCGCGTCATGCATGACCGAAACCAAATTAAATTTTCAATGAAGTCCTCCCGCCCCGTCCGGTCCGCCCTTCGTGTCATACCGGAGGTGTACCGACGATTTATTTACCCAAAAGCCTCTTATATTTAGACCTTTCAAAGTTATTTTCATTTTTCACATCCCCTCCGTGAACGGGAATGATGATCCCTGATATTTTTTATTGCCTGTTAAAATAGATAGCAAAGCTAATTTTGAACACATTTTTGTTTAACATAAGGTCTTGCTTTCCTTTTCCACTCTCTCCTGTCAGATGTCATCTCAGTTTTTACACCTTTTATGTATATTTTTCACACAATCCATTCATACCCTTTTCGGTCTTCCTTAACTCCTATATCTGTCCACCTTCATCTTCAAAACTTTTCTGGTTACATGACTTTCATCTCTTCTCATAATATGCCCGAACCATGCTAACTTATTACTAGAAATCAAATCTACATTGAAAGGAAGTAAGCCACGCGCAAATACTAGTTTATAATATCTTAAGTTAATCTTTACCTTAGAGCTACCTAGGCATTATCCTTTATCGTTTTTATAGCACCGTGTCAGGTAGAATGGTCAAAACACCGGTTCGTGCCATCTACAAATTAGGACCAAGAGTATCATTAAGAAATAAATTTAAAGAAATTAATGTTTTGACTTTGACATGCCAATACATATATGAAAACCTTGTTTATGTTAAAAAAAATATAAATTTGTTTAAAAAAAATAGTGAGACTCACAATGTCAATACCAGAAATAGGGATAAGCTTGCTAGTCATGTAAGTCGACTCCATAAAGTCACAAATTCATTCAGAGGTCTATGTATACGTTTTTACAATAAGGTTCCTATTGACATACAGAACTTACCTTTAAATGAATATAAATCAGTTCTGAAGAAAAAGTTGTATACAAAAGGGTTCTATAAAATATCTGAATATTTGGATCTAGATAACCCTTGGGACTAAGCTGCTGGGCTGTAACATGTCTGTCTCATAATCAATAATGTAATTATATTTAAATTAGCACTTGTAATCATTCTATTTGACAAGAGCACCCTTAGAGTTTCTTGCTCGTTCTTCTCTGGGGAAATCTGCCTTCCGAATGAGCTGTAGCATAAAAAATAAAAAATGACATATTTCAAGTGTAATGTAATTTACCTACGAAATAAATATATTTTTGACTTTGACTTTGACTTCGATCATCAAAGTTCAGTAACGTCGGGCGCGGTCAGTACTTAGATGGGTGACCTCCTGGGAACACCTTATGACAATGATTTTTTGTTAATTTTTAATTTATTGTATTACAAAAGTTTCACTTCTACCGTATGTTTTTACGGCATACCCTGGTTTTATACTTATACATGATATTTTCAATTTTTTTCTACGTAGGTAGTTAAACCAGAGGTTATCCTTCCATTCTCTATTCTAGATTAAGTTTATTCATAACGTCAATTAACATTACGTGATATAAGTTTATAAAATAATAAAAAGATTTGTGTGAAATTCGTAAAAGCGAATCACTAATGAAAAATATCCAACAAAATATCTGCTAAACGATTCTCTCGGATAATTCATATACGATCCATATCATTTGATTGTGTGTACATTCTTTTTACAAACACGACTCGCGTAAAATCTAACCACAGGGTGATCCGTTTGAAATTGTTAATGCGTTGGGGTGTCGAGAGGCTGCTACATTGTCGTGTTTCTGAATATATGGTTTAATTGCGAACCCCAGATGTGACATCCGTTATGTTGGTGAAGTTTGTGAGGCTCGATAAAGCGTTATTCCAATTTTGAAGATATTTTTTGGTAGTGAAAACTTGTTGAGTCGCGTTGAGCGGTATTTTTTTGGCAGGAGATAAACCTATGGTTTTGCGTCAGCGACGCGTAAGTGTGACCGACGGTATTGCGCTTGCGCGGCTTGCGTCAGACTAGCGACGTGTAGTATAGGAGCCTGTGTACATCTTATATCGCTATTTTGTATTGAAATTGTCCAGCCCATCATATGTTTGATTAATTAGTAAACTATATATAATTATTGTTCGGAGTGCCAATAAAGAAGCGATGTTAATAATTTATACTATAGTTAATATAAAAATACGAAAGAGAATACAGTTATTTCAATGTTTTGACTTTCCAGGGTTTTTAGTAGTCCTTATGACTGCTTCGATTTTTTTGTATACTTCGTATTAACGAATTCAATTCAGGTAAATTAAAATAAATATAGGAACGAGTATAACATGTTATACATTATGATATTATGTATTAATTAATTCATATTACATACATATTTTTCCCTTGTTTCCACCTCTAAATTCATAATATTTCTTTTCTACGATATAAAAGGAACCGACTCTTCAAATATCATGCTTATAATTTTAGACTTTCAGTGCAATTTTCACCATAAGTATAATACCTGTTGTTACTTGGGTCGTTATAATTAGCTCATTGGTAACTTATACCTTTTTTTGCTCCACGGGGAAATCTCTAACGGATATCCATCCCGCCGGGCAGCAGAGAATGGATATACCCCAATCGCACGGACTAAAACCTCATGGTACCTTCTTACACCTTTTGGCCGAGGGAGCAGGGACTGTCAAATCGACACTACGTCTACTCCTCCGCCAGGTGTTGTCCCCTCCTAAGGTGCCCCCAACAGTGGTCTGAGGGGTCAAGATGGTAGACCCCTTGAAGGGGGAGTGAGTTTTAGACCCTCCCAAACGAATTGTAGGAGTCACATCGGCATAACGCACTCACCACATGGGCCTGTGCAGTTTAACTGCCCGGGGCGACGGACATGGTACCTAATACTTGGTGTCTTTTTTATAAAAGCTGTATTTGTTTTTCATGTTCTGTTTGATAATTATCATTATTGTTTTAACGAAAAAATGAAAAACCTGCTATTTTATTTTTTTATGGTGGACGTCGGTATAAGGGCAAGAAAGTGATGTTGATATTTTGTTTTTAATTATTTTTTTGTTATGCTATTCTTATATAAGATGTTTGTTAGAATATTGTTTGTTGTTTGGGATGAGGGTGGCATTTTCTTTTTGTACAAACCCTCGACAAAAATAAAGAGAGAAAAAATCTGAAAAATTTTGATTCTTAGAAAATAAATACCGAATACGGTAAACGTAGCCGCGTGTATTCGATAAACTTATTTCATAATTTAATTACAGTTTACCTGGATACATGTTCAAAAGTTAATCAAAATTATAACTGGCAACTTACTTTATAAATTGTTATTGTAAATTCTATCTAGATTACTGAGATAACTGAACAGAACTGTAGAAAGCGAAAGTTGTTACACTTTGTTAACAACTTTGCTAGAGTCTGTTAAGTTTTTAATGAAGCGATGGCTTCTATTTCTAGACGCGACCTTTCATAGTGAGAGAGTGAACATTGAATAAAATAAAATAGACTATACCTGAGGCAAAATATGGCTGCAGGTGCGGTAATAAAATAAAGGAGAGCGGTGTACTTTGACGCCCTTTCGCTTTCGACTCGTATATGCGTTCCCCCAAAACCGCGATGAAATTGGGAATGTTTATCAGGTCCACAGCAGATAGTCAGTTCTAAAAAAAAAAAACAGGAGATGTCGTAAAACACACGATAGAAGTGAAACTTTAGTATTACAGTAAAAAAATATAACAAAAAACCAACGTCCCGCGATGTTACCAGGTGGTCACCCATCCAAGTACTGATCACATCCGACGTTGCTAAACTTCGGTGATCGGACAAGAACCGGTGTTTTAACACTCTGCTCGACACAGTGTCAACCCCTACCACTTTTCGTCACACAAAAAAGTTGCAGATCACAATTTCAAAGACCTCCCATAAGAAGTTGCACTTCAGTTCAGTTAAGTAGTATTAAAATAAATAAATATGTAAATCACACAGTTAATCCATATAAAAACCGTAGTTGCGAAAACATAAAATATCTATCTATCTATTCTATAATAAAACTGTAACAAAGCCAAATCTGTACATTAAATATTTTTTGAAAATTTTGATGGAGGTAGACTTTGTTATCGATATAGAAGCCAAAAATAATCCTTTTACAATTTTTGTCTGTCTGTCTTTCTGTCCCTGTGAACATGTATCACTCTGAAAGTACTGAACCAATTTTGACGAAACTTGACACTGTGATAACTAATATTACAAGGTTACATCTAGTTACATCTATCTTTTTGTCCCATAAAATGCAAGGAGTGCTCCAGGATAAAGAAAAACAAAAATTTGTAATTAATGTAACTAGACGTTTTTGCGACACCTTAGTACAAGAGCCAGCAACGTTGGAAGAACGAGAATTTTAGAAAAGCTGGTTCTTTTATATGAAGATATATTATGCCCTTCCAAACAGGATTCAGGATACCTGGTAGCCGGTTAACGTTGTGTTTTTTAATGCTCATCACACCTTTACAGGTCAAAATTTTGATTTATAAATAATTTAAGGAACATTTTTTTTCAGTGATTTTTAAACGCTATTAAAAACATGAATTTATCACTGCCAGACAATTTTGTTATTGACAATAATGTGCCCGATGATATTGTTTATAAATAAAATAATTCATTTCAAACCATTTTTAACCGACTTCGAAAAAGGAGGTTACTACGTTCGGTTGTATGTATTTTTTTTTATGTATGTTAATTGATATCTGCGTCAATTATGAACCGATTTTAATGATTCTTTCTTTATTTGAATTGGTTATATTCAGAGTTGGTCCCATATAAATGATGCCAACCTACATTTCAAATTTGTTGCAGGTAATAAAATATGTATTCTATTCAAATATACATCATTGGACACGAGAGTGGACCCAAAATTTGTATGTAGATGATATGAATGTAGGTTGGCATTGACTTCAAATATATTATTAGGTAGCGCGAATATCAATATTTTTTATTTAATTTGGTTAATTTAATAATTCAGTTATTTTACGCTATTTAGTGCCTTATTAGTTTTTCACATCGAAGGCGGATTATTTTTTTTTTTTATTTTTTTTATTTTTTCTATTACAAAGAACATGCTTTATTTTATTAACCATTATGATATTGAGATTTCACAGTAAACAATGAAAAACAACGATAAACGTAGACGTATGAATTGGGACTGACGCCATTTTGAATACATGCGTCTATAACAAGCGCTTCCACAATTGTCACTATCTTTATCATACAGCCAGTGTTGCTCTAAACTATAGCTAAGTTATTCTATACATATTATTTTTAATTTACCCTCTTTTATGTTTAAATAAAACAACATTAAAATTACAGCTATCTTAACATGGTTTGAATATACTTATTATATTTACAAAAAAATATCATCGGGCACATTATTGTTAATAATAAAAATGTCTGGCAATAATAATTTCATGTTTTAGTAGCGTTTCAAAGTTAGTGAAAAACAAAACATTCAAAAATTATATAAAAATCAATATTTTTGCCTGTAAAGGTGTGATATGCACCAATAAACGCAACGTTTACCGGCAGCCAGGTAGCCCGCACCCTGTTCGGAAGACCATAAAGATATTTAAAAAACTGGCTTATTGAAATTCGTTGTCGAAACCGTTGCTAGCTCTTAGACGAATAGTTACAGGCAAGTGACATTTAACGCGGCGTGCTCATATCTTTTTAATATTTATATTTTTCTTCAATACAATGGAGTGTGAAAAAGTTTTAATACAAGTTGAAAATAGTTATGATATCATTCATTGTTTCATTTATCATTATTTATTTTATGAATATATTTTATCGTTTAATTTACAATTTAACTCTATCAACTTGATATTTTATAATGTAAACTATACAGACTGTATAGTAAACGTCTACAAAAAAGGGAAAGGAAGTTCGTTAGAAACTGGGGGCCATAGACCTCTAAAACTTTTTTTCACAGTGATAACCGATTTGGTGCAGACGAAGTTGCACGGGTCCGCTAGTAATAAATAAGATTGTAAATATGAGGTGTCTGTACTTTTTAGATATTTATGAAAAAAATTAAAAACTCAAAAAATCCTTTATACAATTTGGGCTCTGAGAAGGTGCTTATGAACGTCAATGCTATCACCGGTTCGGAAAACAACCCAGTCATCGAGAAGAACCGACAAGACACTCGATATGATTTGTCTCTTCATGCTATATATTTTTACAAAACATAAAGAGTTATATTCGTTATTAGTGGATGCACAGAGAAGGGCGTCATTTCCAGACGTCTGTTTGAATTGTTACAGGTGTCTTGGAATAAGTAACAATATACGTTTCAATAATTTTTATTAATGTCTGTTTGGTTGGACACGCACCACTGCTAAAGTACTGCATTCACGATAAATCCTCACCAAGAAAACCATTAAGCATGTCTTCGAGTAACATTTAGTCTTTGTTTCATTAAAATCGGTTCACTCTGTCAAAAGTTTTGTAATTTTAATGACGACGCGATTTAAGTACGAGAGAAAATTAATAAATTAAATGGACTTAATACATTCAAATGATTTTATTAATTTTGATTTTATTAATCATTGTTGTTTGCATTAAGTTCCACGTGGACAAAGTCGCGGGCACAGCTAGTAATGTAATAATGGGCACTAGCTATTATATGATAATATCTACATCAAGTTAAAATGTTGTGTAAAATTTGTTTGTTTTACTGTATATTTACGCGTATACTATATAACATTGTGGGAAGCAACGACAAACAGTAACACTGTTGCTTGTCTCATCTAATAGACAAGTTTGTCGCTCTATCTCCTGGCCTAAATAACTTAACTACTTGTTAGTACTTAGCGTAACAATAGTGAGGGTTGCATTGAAATATCGGCTTTATTTCTTACACAGAAAAGTTGCTTTTCAACTGGTCGCTTCGTTAAAATATGTACGAGAGCGGGACACATTACTTGAGATGAAATAATCGCTCTGAAAATTGAGTATACATTCTCATACAAGGTTTCTGTTTTTATATATTAGAGTTTAGAAGTTTGTATGTTTGTTTACATAGCGGAAAACTTCACATTTGCCTTCGACACGTTGATTAGGAGTGTACTAAAGTCCTTTAAAGTGGGGAGTTTCTTAAAGATAAATACATATAAATCGAAAATCAGTTGTATAGTTTTGAAGAACTAAGGCAAACCACAGACGGACCTGAAAAGTTACTTTATTTAATACCTAGCGGACACGAAGGACGCTATCCCTCCCAGATAATAAAAAGAGACTAGACAAAGTACCTAAACCTTCCGCATTAAACACTTTATCTACTGGTGAAAGTTGCATTACAATCCGTTGAGTAGTTTTTGAGTTTATAGCGAACAGAAAAACAGACAGACGTGGTAGAGGACTTTGTTTTATAATATGTGGTGATATTTACAAATAGATTATAGACACTTTATTAAGTTTTTAGAAATTTACATGGTTACATATTTAGACGATACGCTTGCAGGTTGCATGACAGCGATGCCTGCCGGTGCGTTATAATAATTTTTAATTGGTATTTCGTTACATATCTACAGATAAAAAGGTTCTCTGTCTCCTACATTAGTATATATTGTATTGTAAGAGACAGTTATAATTATTATGAACATGTTAAAATTTTCATACAATACAATAAAAGTGACCATAAAAAATTTGATATTATAGCGTATACCCTTTTTTACATGAGGAGATCCGTAACAGATACCCATCCCGTCGAGCTGCTGAGGATGGGTTATGTCCGATTCGCACGAACTAAAACCCCCATGGTGCCTTCATACACCTTTTAGGCGGGGGAGCAGGGACTGCCGACTGGCATTGCGTCTACTCCCCCGACAGGTGTAGGCCCTCCAACAGGCCCTGACTGCGGTGTGACGGGTCAAACATAGTAGACCTCTCAAAGGGCAATTGGGTTTTAGTCCCCCCCTAACGAACTGTGGGAGCTGCATTGGCACAATGCGCCTCTACCACATGGGCCTGTGCAGTTGAAACTGCAAGGGCGACGGACATGCCCGTTTCCATCGCCTCCAGCGCCGCCGTGTGGTTCGTCGACCGCGAGAGAGGAGCCTAGTGGTCTGCTCCCTCTCCCTCTCCGCCGCCTCCTTTGCAAGCATGACTGTCTCGCAATAGCATATACTCTAGTACAAAATATCCAATTTTCGCTAAATTAAATTTAGTAACTAGCCAGCAATCAAATATAGTAACTGGCCATAAATTATATCCCGTAACTGGCCAGCGAAACTAGGTGAAAACTAGAAATTGCGCCACCTACAACTGAATAGATTGGTCACACCAATGTTCTACCTATACTAGTATGTGTGTATACTTATTTTCCCACTTTAACCTGTATGTAAAATATCTTCAGTTTATATCAAAGAACAGTGTAAATAATTAAAAAAAAACTACTTGTTAATTTATATCAAAACGGTAACGCTTTACAAAAAATGAGCGAAGTCAAAAAAATCGCTAAGTAAGCAACCAATTAATCTCTTTATGAAAATCAATACTAAAGATGTAGCTCTACAATATACTGGTTCAAGAAAAAGCAGTGAAAAACGTATAATAATAGACTTTGAACTTGTTAAATGCTTAAACGAAGTCCTTAAAGCGAACGATTGTGGTAATCCATACAAAATATTGCAAGCGGTGGGAGTCATTTTGTGTAACGCCAAAGACTGGAATAGTTTTAGAAAAATTTTGCAATAATTATTTTTAAGTTTGAGAAATGTTTTTATGATACTTCATCATTACATAGTATAAAACAAAGTCCCCTACAGCGTCTGTCTGTCTGTCTGTTCGCGATAAACTCAAAAACTACCGATCGGATTTTCATGCGGTCTTCATCAGTGGATAGAGTGATTGATGGGGAACGTTTTAATATATAATTTGTCAAGGATTTTTTCATAATCAGGGCGGGACAAAGTCTGCCGGGCCCGCTAGTAATATATAAAATTATTGTATAATAATAACATTATTTATTGTACAGTTTATTTAAGAACTGCAGACAGAAGTAAAAACTCAAAACGATGAAATAACTGTGTTGTCATTTCATTTTTTTAATTAACTATAGTGAGAATTATTTAAACTTAATAATTACTATATTGAAATCATTAACATTAGTTTGGTTTTCACATCTATTGGCACACGGAGCAATTATATACACTCTTATAAAGTTTATTAGTAAATCAATCTTACGATGAGCTGAAAAAATAGCATTATTACATGTATACAGGTCCTTATACCACACGTTGCTAGTATAACGCAAGCGCAATACGGTCAGTCACGCTTTAGCATGTCATCAGGCGAATTTATAAGTTTATCTCCTGCCAAAAAAATCCGCTCGACGCGCCTCAAGTTGTTTTCACTTCGAAAATTGTAGTTGTCTTGATGGTTGCTTTTGGATTACTCTGCATATGCAAAAGCGTACACTGCAGTCATTAAAAACAGGTTATTAATTTAAGAAAACGAGGTAGGTATTCGGATATAGTGAAAAGGAAATATAAAAAATATAAGTACAATCCATCAAGTACAGAGTAACATTTAAGATTTTTATCCGTCATTCACGGGTAAAGGAACATGACAAGTAAGCGACATGTTAAAACACGTTCTCGAGATAAACAGCGACACGTTAAGTACCTAACACGTGTCTTTTGTAACTTATACCTTTTTACACCGAGAATTAATTGTTTAGACAAGCCGACTTGTTATTACAGACCTGTGATTTCATCGAAAATTACCTCAGTTTGAATATTTTCATTGTATATATGACTGGCTTCTGTCAGCGACGTCCGCGTGGAGTTAGTTACTTTGGCTAACGCTAACATGCAACGGAAGCCCACGAAATGAAAAAAAAAACATTTTGAAACTTTCTTCATTAGTGCTCCGCTCCTATTTCTCTTAGCGTGATGATATATCCTATAGCCTTCCTCGATAGATGAGCTGTCTAACACTAAGAATTTTTCAAATCGGACCAGTAGTTCCTGAGATTAGCGCGTTCAAGCAAACACACTCTTCAGCTTTATAATGTAGTATAGATTTTGTTAATTTTTGTTTAGAATAAACCGATATAACAATTATTGTAAGCCTATTAAATAAATAAATAAATAAATCATATTATTTTAATTAAATGAAGAGGTTATTTAGTAATTAGCGTAAAATTGGTCTGTAATTTTAAAACGCAACGATGTATACACGTAAAGAATATGTATCATTTCATTTATTTTATCTTATTTATCTGTGGCTAAAGTATTCTATGATATACATAATGCTGTGTAATCTGTGGTGATTTTGGTTGTGAAGAGACGTTTATAGAAAACAGTTCAAATTTGTTGTTTTTAATTAAATATTTGTAAAAATGGGAATGATATTCATGGGAAATAAACTTTAATGTCGTTTGAAATTGTTTTTCAGGTAGGATTAGGATCTTAGTTATAAATTTTACTTGTAGTAACATAAATATTTAATAAATGCTTTCAAATTATTTTTCAAAAACTCAGTGCTGTTTGTATTTATAATAAGATTTCCTGCAACAACAATTAAAAGTCTTACTTATAGATAAGTAAAAAAAATGGGGTTTAAAGGTAAAAATTTATACTTCTAATATTAACCTATACAATTGAGGGTTCAGTGCTGAAAAAGTTTTTATTTTATTATGATTAAAATAATATTATAAAACCTTTTTTATATTAATACTTCGTAATAAACGAAGTAATTTTTTATCTGTGTCATCTGCAAAACGTACCGGATAGAGGGTTGCCGCGTAATTTTCTCGATATTGTCAGATCAAAAAATAGCAGAAAAAAAAGGAACTTATTACAAAAAGAAGTTCGAAAAGGAGATAAAAGTAAACGCGTTTCGTTTGACAGCCCTTCAATTTATGAAAGGGATCAAAGTTATTATTTATTAGGGCATGAATCGATAAGGACTGGAGTTAATGAGATTTTCTCGGTATATTCCTTTAAAAAAAGCTAAAGTAGACAAGAAATAGTGAATTCATGCGTATAAGGAACGTATTAAGGTTTATTCTCTTTATACGTGAATTCCAATATCCATTTTTTTACTACCTTCTAAATCTAATTATGTCTGTCTGACATTGAAACGGTCGTAGTCTCGATGTGGAGACCAACTTAGCGTTTGCAAAATCAAAATCAAAAATCCTTTATTCCATTTAGATCCTGAGAAGGTACTTCTGAATGTCAAAACTACCATCGGTTCAGAAAACAAATCAGTCATCGAGAAAAATCGGCAAGAAACGCGATCTGGTTTATCTTTTTATCATATGTATTTTTACAAACATAGTGACGTACGTTTTTGGAGCACACAGAGGGGCGTCAATTCAAGACGTCACAATCGTTCACATATTGATCCACCCTATAATAGCCTTTAGATATTAAAACCCGCTTGACATGGTGCTTGATCTTTTATAGGAAATATTTTTTTTTTTTACTTTATTTTTGGCAACCAATCTTTTAGATTATTACTGCCATTGTCGAGTAGTTGATAGTATTACAAGTTCGTCTTCTAATCCATTTTCGGCAACCAGTCTTCTAGTAGTCCATTACTGCCATTGTCCAGTGAGTATCGATATTACAAGTTTCTTGATATAATTTGAATGAATGCCATTGTCGAGTAGTTAATAGTATTTCAAGTTCTTCTTCTATTCCATTTTGGCAACCAGTCTTCTAGTAGACTATTACTGCCATTGTCAAGTGAGTATCAATATTACAAGTTTCTTGATATAATTTCAATGAACTAACAAGATGGTGGCCATCTTGTTAGAACCTTCCATGGAATTTTTGTGGCATCTCAGAATTCATGGTCTGTGGCATTATTTTCCATTCACTTCACTTATGCACAATAAACAAACTATATCACATAAAACACCACCAATTTTACACAATATAAGCAAGAACACAAGATATAATAAAAAAAAAATCCACACATCAACCAAACCCGCCAAAAACCCCATAGGAAATATTGTGAAATCTTTATGTTGTGAGTTCGGTTGATTACCCTAACTAATATTATAAATGGGAATGTTTGTTTGTTTTTTATGCTGTCACGTTTTAACTAATCAGCCGATCATCATTAAATTTTGTATAGTCATTAACAGAGGTACTGAAAAGTTTAGGTCACCATCATCCAATGTAAGGTATTCACTGTTCCCGAGGCATAGATTATTTTTACAATAATACGAGCGAAGTCGTGAGCCAAATGAAAAAATGCATTATTTCCCAAAAAAATTACTTAAATGGAAAAGTAATAATTATATTAACTAATGAACGAGACGAGAAAAGCGGGGTGATAGGATGTTTGAACTCGATTGAATAACCACAAAAAATGTAGTTTTGTAGGTGGTAGAGCCACGCTGAAGCTATTACTGGTTTCAGCATGAATGGGTCGGCTCGCCCGGGGTAGTACCACCCTCTCATAGAAAACCGACGTGAAGTAACAGTGCTTGCATTGTTGCGTTTCGTTCGGTCAGTGAGAGCGCCGGAGACCCACCTCCCCTCCCTTTCCACTTTCCCCTTCCCCTTCCCTTCCTCCCTCCCCCCACACAGGCTGGCAACGCACTTGTGACTCCCCTGGTGTTGCAAGTGTCTATGGACGGTAGTGATCACTTACATCAGGTGACCCACCTGTTCGTTTGCCTCCTATGATATTAAAAAAAAAAATATGTATTTCAGAAGTTATTATTATTTATCACTATATGAAGTATATTTGAGGTGTTTTTAGCGGGATTATGGAATGTCATGTAGTGGATTTTATATTTCATTCATAATCTTGTGTTTTCTGGCTCTATATATTGTAATATTGGTGGTGATTTACGTAATACGGTTTGATTATTGTCCACAAGTCAACTGGATGGGAACTAATATCACGGAGTATGTATTCTGACTTGCCACAAAAACTCCCTTGAAAGTCCTAACAATACGGCCACCATCTTGTTAGTTCATTGAAATGATCGCAAGAAAGTAATATCATTACTACTACACTACTAGAAAATGATAGTAACAATCTAGAAGATTGGTTGCCAAATATAAAATAAATAAATAATAATGTTTTCGAACTGAACAATACGGAGCTAACATTAAACCTATTTGGAATAAATTACTTTCGAAAAAGAACCGTTAATAGGAATAAAAACTTGGCACCGGCACATGTGCCGATCGGGCCTTGTTGCAGAGAAAAAAAAGAAGAAACACTTAACACAGGGAAGCTGAAATTTCAACGTCTCCGAGCACGTGAAGCATCAATCATTCACAAGTGGTCACCCAGGGTATATTAATCATTTTTATTGGACACAGGGATGCCTTTATTGATTGTTGCGATGATAAAAACTCCATCAACTCGGCTCGTTGTTGTCGTATTTCTGCCAGTAATATCGCTCGTATAAAGTTTGATGTAGGCTGTTTCGATTTATAAATTTGTTTTTATTGTTTGTTCTTTTAATATCTCCAATTTTCCCATTGTTATTTTTGAGGTGAAACAATTGGCGTGTAAAATTAGATAAGTTAGGCGTAAAGATTCGAATTAAGCCTATAAAAGGTATCTTAACATGCGGAATTCGGTTGAATACCAAACACTATTTAACACTTCGCTATTAATATTTTGTTATCAGTCAGTAGGCAGTGCCATATGTTGATGATTTATAGGGATCAGAACTTCTTTTCCTTTTTTTTTAACTTTATGTGATCTCAGATACTTACATGATAAGCCTAGAGGTGGACTGGTTCTTGTATCTCTATCTTGAAATGTTAAGTACAGTTGTCCGAAACAATTCATAGCTGTCGAGAGATATGCAATCCATTGGCAATCGTCGCTATCATCTCTGCATACAAGCTTGTTGGCAGGTGAATCCTTAATGGCTGATCGCGAGACACAAAAACCCAAAACAAATATTACTGTTATAGTCCAGGATCACTGGGCTATTTTTGCCGTTGATTACTATCAAGCTGAATCTTCGTAAATAGCTTCGTTTTGATAAGACGCCCAACAATGTCCTGTGCGAAAATTCTCGATTCTGGTAGCTAACAGAGGTAGCAAGGACATAATATGTTTATTTAATGAGTTTCAAAAATTTTATTACTAACTGAGGGATTCTTTTTTTAATCTCAAGATAATTATCTAAATTACTTGAAAAAATATTTGTCCTACAAAATGTAAGGTTTGATTAATGAGTCCCCTCCTGTCAACATGTATTGATCACGAAGTCATTAAAAATCATTACTAAACAGCTGATTTTTTTTTTACTTCGTTAACATGTATATAATGTAATGATCACGTTGTCTTACAAATTATGTGGTACGTTATCCCGGTCCTACGCTTAGAAATTGTTAATTCCACAAGACAATTTTTTTCATTACTAACTGTAGGACAAAAATATTACATGATAGGTTAGTGGGTTCTCTGCATAAATATAACAATGCCCTACAAAAAAGCAGGGACGGATAGCTAGTCCGACAGTGATTGCAATTTTTTCGTTTTCCTATTTATAACATGACATACAGTAAAAAAATTAATCAATTAATCGATCGATTGGCGATTAATTAATTAATTAATTAATCGCCATATTTATGTTGATGATGTTTACGAGCAGATAGAAAAGTTTTACAAGAAAGCCAAATGTTTTGAGTGAATTTCTTCACTTCTTCTCTTTTTTCTCGAAAATTAGGATTTTCACAAAGCAAATTGCACAAAAAACACTCCATAATTATTGTATAGTACAACAAGTATTACTCAAGAGAAATAAAATAAAATAAAACACGTGGTGGAATACAAAAATGTTTGTACCGTTATAACCGATATCAGCATGTGAAGGGCTACCTAACAAACAGTAAGCAATGCTACTACGCATGCGCCCAGCTGTGACAGCTATAGCAGCAAAATAGACAAAATAACTTGATTTTGCATTTCATGAATTTCAAGCATGTATTCAATTGAAGGCCTGCGATAACGTACCACACAATTTGTAGGACAATGTGACCATTACATTATATACATGTTAACGAAGTAAAAAAAAAAAAACCAGCTGGTTAGTAATGATTTTTAATGACTTCGTGATCAATACATGTTGACAGGAGGGGACTCATTAATCAAACCTTACATTTTGTAGGACAAATATTTTTTCAAGTAATTTAAATAATTATCTTGAGATTAAAAAAAAATCCCTCAGTTAGTAATAAAATTTTTGAGACTCATTAAATAAACATATTATGTCCTTGCTACCTCTGTTAGCTACCAGAATCGAGTATTTTCGCACAGGACATTGTTGGGCGTCTCATCAAAACGAAGCTATTTACGAAGATTCAGCTTGATAGTAATTATTTTCATATCAAGGATCTGTACTACTACTTCTAAGCGTAGGACCGGGATAACGTACCACAAAATTTGTAGGACAACGTGATCATTGCATTATATACATGTTAACGAAGTAAAAAAAAAAATCAGCTGTTTAGTAATGATTTTTAATGACTTCGTGATCAATACATGTTGACAGGAGGGGACTCATTAATCAAACCTTACATTTTGTAGGACAAATATTTTTTCAAGTAATTTAGATAATTATCTTGAGATTAAAAAAAGAATCCCTCAGTTAGTAATAAAATTTTTGAAACTCATTAAATAAACATATTATGTCCTTGCTACCTCTGTTAGCTACCAGAATCGAGAATTTTCGCACAGGACATTGTTGGGCGTCTTATCAAAACGAAGCTATTTACGAAGATTCAGCTTGATAGTAATCAACGGCAAAAATAGCCCAGGGATCCTGGACTATTACAGATTTATCGTAATGTGCAAATCGGACCTATAGTTCCTGAGATTAACGCGTTCAACCATACAAACAAACAAACTCTTCAGCTTTATATATTAGTACTAGCTGTTACCCCGCGGCTACGCACGCGATTTTTTAAAATGTATTAAAGAAATGTGAAATTGTGAGTAGGTGTGTATATTACAGAAATGCTTTTTCAACAACATTTGTAAGTACGACACGCTCGCCATCTACTGTAACATGTAACATGTACATTAGATATGTGAATACTAACAATGTATCGAATGGGATTTACCATCAGCAACATACCCAGAACTTTAACCTACTATATATCACTCTCAGTGCTCACTTAGTCTATATAAGAAAGTAATTAAAATTTTAAGCTATACATTATCGAGCAATATGTGTTAAATCTTTTATTATATAGATATGATATGCCCATATTGTCTATATAATTAAGTTATTCTTATACGTTGCTATAATCACCGAGTTATGTAGACGGAAGTGCGGTAAGTATAACAAATTTAAAATTATCTTTTTGTTATTTGCAACCATATCCATTCACCAAAAAATTGTTATTTTAATTTTACATACAAACACTTTATTTTTATAATACGTAATAGATTACAAATAAAAAATTGGAAACAAAACAAATGTAGAATAAAGTTTTTAAATAGAAGCACGAAATAAACTCTAAAAATGTTTGCGATAGAAGGTTACTATTAACGCTAACACGCAGCTAAAATGAAAAAAGCCAGATTTTGAAACATTCTTCAAAGGCGCTCCGTTCCTGTTGGTCTTTGCGTCATAATATTTAGCCTTTCTCGATAAAGGCGCTATCTAACACCGAAAGAACATTTCAAATCGGACGGGTGGTTCCTGAGATAAGCGCGTTCAACCATACAAACAAACTCTTCAGCTTTATATATTAGTATAGATAGATATATATTTAACTATAGGAGAAAAAACTGCGTATACCTATCGTATCGTACCTATAAATTTAAAACATTTAAAATTTCAAAGTTCCTCGCAAATTTTTAAAACCGGCAAGCACATATTGAAAGCTCGAAGTAATATAAAGTTCAAACTCGTTCATAAAATACCAGGTCGGCGGTACCTTTAGCAAATAGTTTCATATTAAATTGAAATCCGTTCGACGAAATCGCTTGTAAATTTGAAAAATTTATCGCATTTTTGCGTCCAACGTTTATTGGTAAATTGTATCTATGTAGTAATCTTCGAATTATGGACGTTATTGACAATGTAGAAGGGTTATTCGTGATTGGGATGTACTATTTCCGAATCCGTCTACATTAAATACGTAATGGATTACGATTTTGCGAGTTGGAAAAATGAGAATTCATCCACATAGATGATGCCTTTGACTTGGCAAACAAGATGGCCAATGCACTAATAATAAATCTAATCTAATCTAATAAATAAGATTATTTAGCAACATCGAGTCAGTTCACGGTTGTCTTTAACGGAATGTGGTTGCGCCGCTTTATATATATTTGAAATTCCCGCATTATTGTGATCAGATCGCGCCACTTTTCCAGCCCCGCTCAATTACCCTTTCCTATGGCACATGCTTATATACGGTAGCGCGTCGAACGCGCCGCCACTACTATCAGTATTGTTGTTTCCGCGCCGCGCCGCGCCGCATGCAAACGGTTTGAATTTTCGCCTGGTCGAGTGAGAAATAAACGCATCGCTCCGCATATTGTGTGCCAACATACATTATAAACAATAAGTGTTGTGTGGGAGAAAACCCAGTGGAGAGCAACGAGAATCACCTAGCCGGCTAGCCACGTGGAAACTGCAGCGCCGCGAGGTATGTGCCAAGTTTCCTTCCTACCCTTGTCTCCCTCTTCGTAGCTGATCGCAATAGTTGAATATCAAATATAGCACCCCCGCATATACAGTCCACTGAAATTAGCAAAGAAACCCCCGCCCTTCGGTGGCGTCGACAACGCAACGGCGCCACCAGAATGTCTTCCTTCACATAAGCTACGATTAATTCGTTATTTACCAAATCCCTTTACATATTGGGCAAATTCATTGCAGTTTTGATTTAAGTTTATGCAGTTTTAAATACAACTATTTATTTAGTTATAATAAATACACAGAAACGTATTTAAACAAGACATCTAAATAGGCACTTAAAAAGCTCTGTAAAGAAAAGCAACATGTTTGAAAGTGGTTTGTACTATAGGTATCGTTCTAGTGCAATTAATATTAATTCTACCTTTTACGTTGCTTTTCATTACATAGTTCTCGTTTAAGTAATCCAGCCGTGTATCTCGGAGGATTTTGGAAATAAAGTTAAGATCCACATATACATAGTACGTCTAGACTTAGAATAATCATTTGCAAATCATACGAATAATTGTATAATACTTCTATGGGGTTCGAACGCATAGCATTTATTGTGGTAAAAGCAGTGAATTGCAAACTTAAATCAATCCGTTCATACGCCATCCGTGTTATCAATATTTTAGGTACCTACTTTAAATGTTATTGACATTTAAACCTATACTAAATTTCTGAGTTGTGGTTAGTATCGCTTACTAAAAGTTTCTTATTTAACAGTTCCTAGAAATTCCACAAATTTGGCCATAAACGGCTTTTCTATAGCTGCATCATTAGTTGTCGTCATCTTTGCAAGAACGTTACTGAAGGTTATTCAAAAATAAAATTCGACGGCGATAGAGTAAGCGAAAGTTGCAGTGCCTTCAATTTCAAAGTTCAATACGGAAACGAGCTCACCGCTAGTGCACCGAAGTTATGCGAGAATTATGTAAATAGTTTAAATCACATAATAACTCGCACTTCGAAATCTGTTTACGACTGACGCCAGCGAATTCGCAATGCGGAAATAGTTTTCGTCAACTTTAAATTTACCTGTCACGGCGGGAGATCAAGCGGGGCAGAAGTTTTTGAAGCTACAAATATGAAATTAACATAGCGTGTTATTGGGTTTATATGGAAAGTAATTGGAAGTATTTTAAATCATATTCAAGCAGATAAGGATGTATAATAAGATAAGGGAATTGGTCAAGATTATTGTTTCGAAGATTGTCTACACCTGAATGATTCGCTTTCGCCATAGTAATAGTTAATTATATAGAATACCCCCCCCCCCCCTCCCCCCCCCCCCCCCCCCTGTTTGATCCTTCTTCTCCTCCCCCCCGATATTCCTCCCTATTCAATTCACTCCCTTTTTCCAGTTCTGTTGGTCAATTATGTGGGTCTTTTTTATATAATGATGAGTTATCATATTGACTTACTTTGCATCCAACTGTTGAAAAGCTTCCAGCATAGTATGCTAACGACGACTGCCAACATATTGTAGAACCCACGGTGGTCATCGTTGTTTTGAGTAACACATTACTTATCAATAAGCTGTAATAATTTGCATGACATGCTAAGCATTTTGACCGCCCTGCATCTATGGATGAATCTATGTATGTATAAATCGAGGCCACTTAAGGACAATTAATTGCCAATATTTGATTAATATAAGAATATTTAAACTTTGCTTAACATTAAACTGCTGAATATTTTATGCGTTACCCCGAACTTGCGGCTATATTCAGAGCGGCCAAAGAGATTGAAGAGGACTATAATATGTTAGTTTTTATTAAATATAGCTGTAATTAAATATAATTGTAAAATATATAAAAAGTTTGTTGAAATAATAATAAATAAAAATAATTTCATCGTAAGATTCCCCGGGGGAAGAAAGCAATGAGAGGTGTTTTTGAATATATTAAAGGAATAAAGGCCGTATTAACTGCCTCTTACTATAGAAATAAGACTGATCATATAATAAACAAGATCAGTGAGACTATAATTACAGTGATATCAGTGTTAGAACTGTCGACGCAGTTAGTAGTCCGGTGAAGCTCTGAAGGTAATTGTTCTTAAAGACTAAACTACAGTTGCGTGTTGAAGCTTATACGCATCATTATTTTCTTTAATAAAAATACCTAACGTAAAAACATTCTCGTTATGAGCAGAGTGAGTCTTTATAGAATATATTTTCTCGACATATCGTCTCAGTTTAATTTATAATTTACTTTATTAAAACATCTAGATATATCCTTCAGAAGAATCATAAATATTTTACGTGGTAAAATAATATTTCTCTTTTGCGTTTCACGTAAGGATGTCTTTCTCAGAACTATTTATATATTGAAACGCTTCTCAAATACCAGTTTATGATTAAATAAACGTAAGAAATATCGTTCGCTTTAAATTACATATATTAAGTCGGTAGCAAAGGCTTTTTCCATAAATTCCATATATATTCAAATATACACAGACAAAAGTGAAGTAAACTTAATATTACAAAGAAAATTGTCTATACAATGCTCTGTGGTAGTACTTACAGCAGACATAAGTATCTTATAGATTTCTTAATTTATTGCTTTTTGTATTCGATTTGATGCCAAGAATAGAACCGTCAAGGGACGCACTGTTCTGCGCTTATACATCTAATGGAAATAAGGGATGGAAGTGTCTAGAAAATAGTTAAAATATTATTTAAGACAACGATAAAGTTTTAAGTAAAGTGAAAGCATGGTAATTTTGGAACTCCTTTGTTTATTACAGTATTCGAAGCGATGAGATTTGAATTCTTTTGTTACCTTATCCGTTACTATGACTTTATTTATAATATTGGTAAAAAATAAATTGTTTCGGAACCTTCTTCATTGTTCGGAATTATTACATTCTTTTTGCAGCTCAAAAACAGAAATGGGGAATTTGGTATCGTAGCTGAATTGTCAAGTAACGGAATCGGGTAATTCTAATCATGGAGTCAGCTATATTTCAGCTCGTATGATGACTACGATTTTGTCTTCATGCTGTTCTTTTTTTAAGTCAAACTTTGATATATAGTGCTGTGCCATGAGTTATATTTCATCATGCTTAGAAGTGTTACATTCGTACACCACATTTCTTTATATTTTATAGCGGTTTACAACATCTTACTTGACGTTAAATGAGGGTATAGGCTAAGACGGTAAACACATTAAGCCCAGAGGGAAACTGGCTCTGAAATGTAGCTACCAGAACATACCTATTTGTTTGATTAAGGTTTTGATACAGACAGATTTGGTCTTGAATTTGTAGTTAAAGTAGCTATACTTACTTGTTTGTACTTATAGGTTTGTTCTTTTAATTTCGCAAAGTTAATATTACCGAC
>AP028448.1:16961963-17147540 GCA_036509395.1 Antheraea yamamai | reverse complement strand
GCTAAATAGGTTCGCCAATTATTGGACATATTTTTCATATGTAATTCATTTTTTTTTGTAATATGTTTGTTTAATTTAATTGAATTGTATGGTTGTTCCAACAATAAACTGTTTCTTTCCTTATATAGGTAACCGGCGATAGATTTGCAAACTTATGGGTGGTAGCTAGCCAAGTGAGTTTAGGCCATCATGCTACTATGAATAATTACTTTAAAGGAATGCTCCTACACATTCGCAAAAATTACCACATATTGATGCCTAAAACATTATCGTATGATAATTTTAACTTTCTTTTAGATCATCGTATTTTGGCATCAGCAACTTATATTACTCTCCGTCTTGCTACACCGCTATGAACACCAAGATTTCTTTGATAATATTGTGTTTAGTAGCAGATACATTGCCGTTTCTTTGTTCTTTTAGATTAACATTATGTATCTGAACAAGTTTATTACTGCGACTTCGTCTGCGTTATTATTTTAGCTATATATTTTTTGTACAGACGAAAATACTTAAGCACCACACCGCTTGCCCCATTTTTCTACGCAAAAGAATATATATATACACAATGCGTAGGACTTATTTATTTAATTAAATCTTAGTTTATTTAGGCTTCTATCTTTATATTTATATGTCCTCTGTCCATGTGTATGTCACTAAACGTCTCCTAAACGGCTTGACAGATTTTTTTTGCGTATTCAGGTGAATTCAAGTATGGTTTGGATTCACAATTGAACCCGATAGGTGGCGCTGCTATCTGATTCCATTCTGTTTTTTTTTTAAGTTATTTGCAGGGCAGGACAACGTCTGCTGAATCCGAAAGAAACTATATATTACATGAAGATATTGTAATAATTTCTATTTTAGACAAGAGCTAAATATCTAAGAAGTGGTACTACAGAATTTGATCGAAATTTATCTAGTAGATTTTGCATGATACACGCGAAATTGCAGACCTCTGACATTATATTTAATAATAGAGTGACCATTGACATGTGCAATATTAAAAACCAAACAGTAATATGTTTATACGTCTAGTAAATCTGTGGAGAATCCCAAATAATATCGTTCAATTTAGAAAGGACACGTCGTCATAACGTAGACATCTTTGCTTCCCATTTTGTCCGACGTTGATAAATAATTTCATTTCGTACCCTCGAATCGTATCTAAAAAGCGCCGCTCAACAATAAATCGATCCGAGAAAAAAAAAATAAGGAACGTTAGACGGTTTTGACGATTTATTTGGAATTCGTTGCGACTGATATTATGAATTTTTCCTCGAACACCAAAGTCTATAGCTTTTTAAATGTTAGGTTCTCTTGTGAATCTAAAAGAATTTGGAGATTAATTATAATTATATGTTTGAATTGTAGGCTATTACAATGAAATGAGTTTCTAAGCTTGGTCGGATATTACAAAAAAAGTTGGAAATGTAAAGCGGGAAACTAAATATTGGTCTTCTTAGACACATTGTAATTTTATTTCATTTGTCTTTTCCATAACTCAGCTCTCAGATCCGTATATACATAAATACACTTGCAGATATATGAAGTAATTAATCAAAAGAGTAATATAACAGGAAATTTATTAAATTAATTACAGTACGTCAAATTAGTCGGGGCACGCGTGTCACGCGGCAATCTGCAATGTTCGGGACCTTGTTAAATTTATTGAGTTTTACAGCAGAAAAGCTAATAAATTAAACTTAACATAAAATCTAATTAAACACGCTCTTATTATGCCAAATGAACTTTTAATTTGTTTATGAAAATAACTTCTCGCAGACTTTTGCAAGGGGCGATGACAGAATATATTTTGATGAAGGGAAATGTCTAAACTATTACATTCATAATTTAAAATCTCTCAGAACTGACTGCAGGGCTATAGGCCTCTTCCCAAAGGAAGACATGGGCATAATCATCACACCAGCCTACGACGTATTGGCGATTACAAACTCCGAGAAATCCACAGTTCTATATTTTTTCCCAAACGGTGGTATTACTAGAACATTTGTCAGGTTCGGGTTTCCTCATGATGTTTTCCTTTACGGTGAGCCAATATTAATATAAGAGGCATCTGCTCTTTCTTACAAGTCAGTTTCCAATTAAGCTTAGTCATATACCATCTTTAAATCTTTACTCTTTACATTTGTTATTGCAATGTAGCTTGAAGCTTTCGGTTATTTAAGTATCCCTACTTGATTTGTAATTGCTTGTAATGCAGAAATGATATCGTTTTTTCTCAAGACCATTGTTGGCAATTGAACTACTTAGATAGTAGATATTTCATCGTAGCCCACAGCAGCTACTGCATACAATTTGTACTAGGGATAGATGTGACTTATTTGAATAACGATGCAAATAATCAATTATTTTTTAATAATATGATAAAAACGATTACTATAGTTTATCTTTAGGAGGTACATATATAGCATCATAGACTTTTCTATAGGTATTTTTAAGATATACAATTCTGTAGTACATTATTGTTATGTATCTTATAAAGCTTTAGCCAGCGTTATCAATGTATGCTCTCGAATACTCCATCCTATGACTTCATTAAAATACATAGATTTTTATGTACTTTATAATAAATATACAATGCATTTTGTATGCGTATAAGCTATCCGACAAAAAATCTCTAAACGATAGTCACAACCGTATCAAATTCGGTTTAACTGCAGTCTAGAAAAACTAAGGGAGAACACAGGCGCGTCGAGCAACTTAGCTTTATAATAGACATAGAAGATTATAAACAACAATCACCAAATGTAAAAAAACGGTACACGTGCAAACAGAACTACGAATTTGTTAGAATAGAAAAAAAACTCTTCCCCCGACTGAACGGTCCAATACCCATTTTCAAAATTACCCAATATCAGAATCGTAGTGCATCGACTCGGCTATTCTCTATTACCAAACGGTTCAAATGGCACGTACGAATGACAATGTAATTGCCATTAGGGCTTTCACATTCAGGGTTGCCACAATCGAAATTATAAAGTCCACAACTGATGAAAACCTAATTGAATAACGTGCATAGTTTTTCGAATGCTCGTTAGCTCGTTATGGATTAGCCTTTCCATTGTCGATACAATTATTGCTGTGATAAAAATAGTTTTGTGTAGATTTGATTGGCATTTCTGAAATCTAAATTCATAATTCAAATTCAAATTCAAAAACACTTTATTCAGTTTAGGCCCTAAGAAGGCACTTATGAACGTCAAAACTACCACCGGTTCGGAAAACAACCCAGTCATCGAGAAGAACCGGCAAGAAACTCGATGTGGTTTATCTTTTTAACAAATATATATAATATTTAGAATAATAATATATTCTATATAACAGTAAATTTCACAAACGTTTTTAATGGATGCACAGAGATGAGTCAATTCCAGACATCACCATCGTTCACATATTGATCCACTCTATAATAGCCTTTTGACACCAAAACCCGCTTGACATGGCGCTTAAATTCACAATCCGGCAAATCGGTAATATCCTTTGGGACTTTGTTGTAAAATCTAACACTGTTTCCCAAAAAACTGTTACTGGTTTTACTAAGTCTAAAACGTGGGACAACCAGTTTGTCACAGTTTCTAGTATTTAGATTGTGCCGGTATTTTACGAAATCTAGCTTTTCTAATTGACTAGCAACCGCACGCCGTTTTGTCTGCGTTATATCTGCCTTAATCTCCCCTGATGGTAACTGATAATGCAATTTAAGAATGTAAATACGATAAGCCTAGAGGGATTGACTCTCAAGTGCAACTGCTGGAATACACTCATAGGTAAGTGCTTGGTGACAAATTCTCAAGTTAAAGGTGCTAGCTAAACAGGTGGGATTAGTAAAAACCTTACCACCGTAATAGTAATATGCTAATTACTGCTTCGTGATTTAAGGTACTCGACTATCAATTATGCAGATATAATTTTGATAAGTTGGAGATCATAATAACTTACTGGATTGCGACATGCATACATCAAAACCTATCACCCGGTATACTGGTATACTTTCGCACGTGATGTGGTAGTCAGCCGCTATATCCAGCAATTGCGTAGATTGATAAGGAATTATTATCGATTGTTACAGTGATTCTTCTTATTTGGCGTATTTTAGGATTAGTTTATCGGCACTCAAAGCACAGGTCGACATGACAGCAAGAAATGATAATGGATTATTGATCTATAAGTGGTTGCCGTTGTTTTTGATGCTGACCATTATGTACAATACAGTTAGAGAAGTGAACGGTCCGACGATCCGCGTAAGAATGATCCCCGCCTTGCGCCTTTTATAAGTTTACTTCCTGTTAGATGTTAAGGCTTAATATTTTTGCCGTTACGCTATATTTTTTGACTGTGAATAAGACTTTTATATATATATATATATAAATCGCTATATATATATTCATCACAAAGTCATCATCAAATTCATCACATCCATCTGATGTGAAATGACGATGTGATCTTGGATGATTTAAGATTTTTTTTTTAGGTTTAACATTTTTTTTTAATTTCATAGTAAGGCAAACGAACAGGTGTGTCACCTGATGTTAAGTGATCACCACCGTTCATAGACACTAGGAGAGTCCCAAGTGTGTTGCCAGCTTGTATTTGGAGGGAGGCGCATAGAAAAGGGAGGAGGGAGGGAAGGTGGGCCTCCAGCGCTCTCACTGACCGAACGAAACGCAACAATGCAAGCACTGTTAGTTCACGTCGGTGTTTCTGTGAGAGAGTGGTGTACCCCGGGCGAGCCGACCCATTTATGCTGAAACCAATAACAGCTTCAGCGTGGCTCTACCACTTACAAAATGGTAATGGTAAAAACGCCCAGTTCAAGTGTAGCTATCGGAACACACCAACAGGTATTTGGTGACAGATTTTCATCTTTAAGGTGCTAGCTAGCCAGGCCGGCTTAGTAAAAGTCGTAATACCAGACGCGGTAGGTGGCGCTGCTGTTGAATTTTAGGGTTTTTTATTATCAAGGCAGGACAACGTCAGCCGGGTCCGCTAGTACTTATATAAATGTTTACGTAAGTATGGGAGGGAGGTAAGAGCATTGCTTACTTCTGCTGACCGAAGGGGGTGGTCAGAAATTAGAAAAATGTTGCTTATGCAATACTTGAACGGACTCTTATGTGTATATTAATACTTGAAGCGAAAACTTTGTAGCCCTTTTTAAGCGAATTGCGAGAACGGATGAACGTGAAATTTGGCATAGTTAAAGTTTATATGGAGGAGAAGTGCACAAAGCCATTTTTTTATATAAAATGCATTAAAACACATGAAATTAATTAAAATGTACATTACTCACACTACTGCTTGAATGACACACAACATGTACACAAATGTAAATGAAAAAGCCGTTTCGCCATCCGTCATTTTACTCTTACGCTTAATTCCCTTTTTGTCATCTTACATTCAATATCTTTAACATGACTTACGTCCCATACATTACATGCCCTTTGAAAGTAACTGATCAAATTGTAGGTTAGTTTTATAGTAATATAATATGTAAGTTCATAATATACACTGAAATAATAATTATTTTATTTGATCTTATTGAATGTAAAAATGAATTGTGGTCGAATCTCGATCACTAGGCGACCAGAAGTCTGTTTAACTAAGAGGATTCTCTGTAAATTAATTTTATCACCTGAAAGATTTTGACATATGCACGTGGTTTCAAAAAGTTGGTGTATCTCATATAGCTTTCAGCGCTTTGATTGGAGCTGTTAGATGAATATAGAACAAAACCCCAGGAAGGATCGAGGCTGTATGTTATAAAGCTTTTATGTTAATTAAGTCGACGGGTGACATGAAAGAAAAGCTATACGGTAAATAAATAATCTATTCATATTATAAACAGGAAAGTTTGAAAGATTGTTGTATGTTTGCTACTAATCCAAGTCAAAACTATTGTATGGACTATGATAAAATGTGATAGTAATATTATTTATGATTTCAGGATAACACGTATGTTACAATTTATAAATATATTGTTTTATTAATAAGAAATCGGTTAAAATATAAAGGCCAGTGGCAAGGTTGAAAAAATCTTGACGTCTGAAATCTGCCTCGACGTACAGTCTACGTCAAATTTAGTTATCTATATATATTATATTATATGTATACATCGAGACAACTTAATGATAGATAAATACAAATTTTAAATTCCTATAATACTATTTTAACTATGGTTTGTATTAATTAACTAAATAAAAACTATTTTTTTTACAAGGACTGTACGCTATAATGAGTCCTTAGAATTATACGAATATAATATATGGTACTCATAATTATAAAGATAAAAATGCAGACAAATTCACCGACGACTGCTAGTAACAATATATTATATAATATTTCTATACTTTAATCTTCCCGACAACCCTACAAATACGTAACAAGTAATTCCAGTCGGCAATTGAATTTCAACTTAAACATAACGTAGATAAGAGCTAATGGACCAGTAAAAGTGACTCTGCAGCAATAACTCGAGTTCTAAACGATAGATAGTGAGCTCCCTTGATAGGAAACAGTTAGTTACAGATGTTGTACGTACCCTTAAAGTTTTCCCAGTGATTTGTATTATGCTCTCGGTCCGTGTCGGGTGGAACTTTAGCGGTGGTCTGTATTTTAGAGTTGGACATTGTCTCGAAGAGGTCCAAGTTTATTCGCCTCCTTTTAGGTGTGGTTAATTTTAATTTGAGCATTTAGTGAAACAATTATTTGGGAAATAGTTCGAGGAACAATCAGAGATAATAAGACCAGATCCGGGATCTAAAATTTTATTAAACCAATAGTATAATTGACACCCCGGTATGTTTGTTATTAAAATTCCAAATTGTGTAAGTTTAGCAAACCACGACGAGAGTGAAACTTTTCGGATCGCAGGTTTCTAACTCAAAATTTTCGGAAAAGTATTCGATTTAGGGTATTAAAATTGCGTTTTAAATTTAATGATTGGAAAATTGGAATGATAATGGGAAACCAATAGTAGACAATATATCCAACTACAAATTTTAATTTCTATCTGCGTATTACAGTATGAAATACATAATAAATACAAAATAAAAAATTTGGGGTGATGGAGAAAAATTCACTTTAACAAAAATAATAACGAGTGACTGGGAAACAGTACCATGAAGTATGAAAAATCTCCCTGGAGTGAGCTGTCGACGGGGCCACCATCTTGTTGAAAATATTAAAATAATCACAAGACACGTGTAGTATTATTTACAATGGAAGTAATAATCTAGAAGATTGGTTGCTAAAAAAAAGTCGAGATAGTCATAAGGACTGCCAACACATGTGGTAACTGAAATAACGAAGTAACTGTGTTTTTTTCGAACTATTAAATCAATTATATTGTAAATTATCTACATTTAATAATTTTTAAATTGAAATTATTAACACTAGTTTTGGTTTCACATCTATTGGCACTGAGAGCAATAATCAAACACGTTTTTATAGAATTTAATAATTAATCACACGTATGGTGGGTTGTCCAAGCTAAATACAAAATATCAATATTATATATACACAGGCCGCTATACTACGTGTAACTAGTCTGGTGCAAGCGTAACATGTCACAAGCATATCGACGTCATTGGTGAAGTCAAACGTGAGATTAGGGAAAAGAATTTACCGGTAAAATACACATTTTACTTATTTTACCAACGTGCAGTCGGTAATTTACCGGATAATTAACCAAAGTACTTTTTTTCCCTCATGGTGGGGTTGATACGTGATTGAGAATATGTATAGTACAGGCTAATAAGAATTTACCTTATATACAAAATAAATATATTAATTAACAAATAAAAACTTATAAATTATATATAATTATTAAAAAATAATTATTATGTTAATTAATATTGATAATAATTAATTATGAAGCTCTTCAAATACCCAGCTTATGTGTATAATTCTGTCAATATTCCTAATACTTTAGCAACATCAATAAATCATGTGTTTCGTAACTCCAATTTCCGAGATCGAAATTTTTGTGCCGCATGGGTAGTTAATTATCCTTTCAAATATATGTTACCGGTTAAATAGCCAAATATTTAACTAGCCAGTAATTGGATATTTGTCCGCTCGAAACACTACGTGAGATCACACGATTTTCCCTATTTAAAAATTCAAACACGTATATGATATAGTCAAGTATATACAATGTCTGGCACAAGCGTTTTACGTCATGAGCATGTCGAGGTCATTGGAGACACGCATTTTAAAATTTCCAAATTTGTTTATTGAAATTATTAACATTAGTGCGGTTTTGGCTATTGGTACTCGGAGCGTTAATTACATATATTTTTACAATATCTATTAATCAATCGAACGAATAATGACCTGCAAAATATCAATATTACATGTACACAGGGCCTTATACTACGCGTCGCTAGTCTGACCCAAGCCGCACAAGCACAATACGGCCGGTCATGCTTAACTAGTATGTCATAACGTAAAATTATAAATTTATTTCCTGCCAAAAAATACCGCTCAACACGCTTAAAGACTTCAAAAACTATAGATTCCGTTCCAAAATTAAATGTGCAGTCAATAGTACAACACTCACTTGATATTAGACATTTTATTAAAATATTTTGCGGGGTGGTAGGGTGTCTGTGCGGGGTGGTAGGGTGTCTTTGCGGGGTGGTAGGGTGTCTGTATCGCGGGGTGGTAGGGTGTCTGTACCCGACTGGATCGCGACCACCGTACACCAGGTGGAACACCCGCCATAGTGGCACGTTTGGGCGTGTCGCGTTCCGGGATCAGCCGGTGTATATCCAGCAACCGGGAGGGGGGGGGGGGGCTGTCCCTAACTGGGTCGCTTTCAAGCCGGCATGACAGCGGCGACCGGCGATGGATAGTATGTCTTTCGGCGGTCGCCATTGTTTTTGGATTGTACTGTGCTTACCATCAGGCACAGTACAGTCACTTTGCCGAGCTACAATAAAAAAAAAAAAAAAAATGTCTACTTTAAAAAAAATGAATTTGAAATGACAATCTGAAATTACCGTTCGACAGAAGTACCCCAATTTTGTTTCACCCTAGATTCGGATCTGTATAGAAGGTGTCTCGCACTTCGAAGAGTTTGCTTAGTCTACGTGAAATGATAATTAAATCGATGTCTCGCGATATCAAAGTTAGAATATAACGCTTCAGTATTAAATGTATCTGAAAACTTTTTCTAATTTACTCTGTGTAACTATAGACAACGAAGTTAACATCGAATGAACAATCTCTTGTAAATGTATTCAGACAAGTGTGAATTAAAGTTCTGGCGTGTCTAGACTCATCTTAATACAAAATGCATATAAATGTTGTTACGAAAAATACATATATTTTATTATTAAATAGATTTCTTTTTGTTCTCAAGTAAATATGGTCGAGACAGATATATATGACAGATATATGAATATAAAACGCTGCGTCTATGTGATAAAATATCGAACACTGAGATTCGACATTGATAACATATCGACGTTAAGCTAATAACATCACAGGACCGTGCAAATGCTTTGCGGATTTTGAATGGCTGTGTTCAAAGGCCTGATATATATGCTATGGACTAAATGATTAACCAGAGCACTACTCATAAATTATCCGATACGAAATATATATAAGAGTTGTTGAGGTATGTATGCTTGGTATGTATACATGTTTCAAAAACTCATATATGTATGAATAATTAGTTTAGCTTAGGTTAGCTCAGATAGGTCGCGAATTGGTGTTAGAAAAATATATCTTGGAATTGGTTTTTTGGTCCTGCGTTGTTTATGGGTGTTTCCCGTGGCTTCCTTTACTCCTAACTTATTGACCTTGGCGTGCTTTCGGATTACGGACTTGCTTTCACACCCGACTTGGCTTGTTTTGGATTTGGCGTGGATTTTCTTTTGATTTGGACTTTGGCTTTGTTTTTCGGACTGATTCTTCTATACTTTATTGACCTGGCTCGTTGACTGGACTTTGCCCTTTTTGCCTCTTGGTTTGCCGGTGGCCCTGGGTCACGGTCAAGCCATGAGTGCCAAAAAGATAACGAAAAAGCGCACAAGCGTGGCGATGGACTCCTCCGATACGGAGGTGGAGGGACGGGCGGCTCACAAGGTGAGCACCTCTCACAGCCGCAACGTGGGTGGTCGCGGGCTTATGGGGGAGGCCGACGGCTCATTTGACCGGGCCCTGGCCGGCAGTCTGAGTGCGGCAGAGTCGGAGACTTCGGCTACGAGCTCAATTGTTGCCTCGGCTGCCGGGTCCAAGGCCGGCTCAGGGCCGGGTCAGCGGCGAGCTCGGAGGCCGAGCCTATCATCGACGTCGAAGACCTCGACGTCTTCACCCTGAAGGCTCTGGCGGGGACAAAGGTGACGGCTATCTTCGAGACGGTGAAGAAGTCGAAAAACCTGCAGGGGCCCTGTATAAAGGTTCTAAAGGAGGCAGCCAGGACCCTTAAAGAGGTGGTGGAGGCGCTCGCTGAGCGCACGGAGTCGGCGGAGGTTAAGAAGCTCCAGAGGGAGACAAAGAACCTCCGCCGCCAGGTCGAGGATCTCAAGGTGGAGATCCTGGCCTGGAAGCAGGAAGCGAGCGCCAAGAAGCAGATGCCTCCGCCTCCAGCACCTGCTATGGCGCCGTCGGAGCACCAGTGGGAGGAGGTGCTCGCTGGGGCCGTCTCCCGCCTCGAGCGGTCTCTCCAGGTGTCGTTCGGCAATATGCTGAACGCACGCCTGGAGAGCCTGGAGAGTCGACTCCCTCCGGAGGTGCCAGTCCGCCCTCCCTTGGCGGCTGATAAGAGGAAGGGTGGAGCGGGGGCTCCACCTGCAAGACCGGCGGTGTCCCAGAGGCCGGCACTGGTGCCCCAGGCCCCGATCGCCCCTCTGGGGATGAACTGGGCCGAACTACCGGCTCCTGCGGCAGCGGCTCCCGGCTCCAGCTGGGCCGTCGTAGCCCGAAAAAAGAAGGCCGCCAAGGCCCCGGTGGCGCCCAAAGCCCCGACGGCCCCAGTTGCCCCACCAAAACCGGCGGGGCAGAAACTGCCATCCGTCCCCCAATCGGCTGCGGTGATAGTGACGCTGCAGGATGCCGCAGCCGACAGGGGGATCAGCTATAGGGAGATGCTGACTAAGGCGCGGGAAGCCGTGGCCCTGCCGGACATGGGCGTCGGGGAAGTCCGGGTCCGGCAGACGGCCACGGGAGCACGGAAAATTGAGCTCCCGGGGCAGACCAAAGAGAAGGCCGCCGAACTGGCCCGGGAGCTCAAAATGGCGCTGGCCGACGTCGCCACGGTCGTCGTGCCGACCAAGAGGGCGGACATCCGAATCGTCGGGCTGGACGATTCGGTGTCCCCCCTCGAGATTGAGACGGCCGTGGCGGCGAAAGCCGGCTGCAAGGCGGCCGACCTGAAGGTCGGGGAGATAAAAAGGAATTGGGGGGGCCTTGGTGCGGTCCACATAACGCTCCCCGCGGCGGCGGCCAGGGAGCTTGTCGAGGCCGGCAAGCTCCTGGTCGGGTGGAGCGTCGTCCGCGTCCACCTGCTGGACGAGAAGCCCATGCGTTGCTTTAAATGCATGGGCTTGGGGCACACTCGCCCCATGTGCCCCTCCTCGTCCAACAGGGGGGACGGGTGTTACCGTTGCGGCGCGGCGGGCCACAAAACGGCCCAATGCAAGGCAGAGGTGGCCCGCTGCGCCGTATGCGCGGACGCGCGGAGGCCCTCGGGGCATGTGATGGGGAGCCGCACTTGCAGGCCCCCCACCACCAAGGGTAGGGACCTCCCCACAGCGGGAGTTATCCCCAAGGTCGTGGCCGCCAGGCGGGAGGAAGTTGATATGGACCAATAATGGATCGGTCCATATACAACTTCCTCCAGGCGAGCCTCAACCACTCCGCCGCTGCACAGGACTTACTCATGCAGTCAGTGGCGGAGTGGGGTATCGGGCTTGCGATCGCCACGGAGCCTTACTTCGTTCCATCCCAGCCGCAGTGGGCTGGGGATCGGAACGGCTCCGTGGCGATCGTGGCGGGACGAGGTTCGACCCTGGTGGCCAGGGAAAGTGGGGCCGGGTTCGTGACGGCCGTCTGGGGAGAGTACGCCGTTGTGGGGGCGTACTTCTCCCCTAACAAGCCCCTGCAGGAGTTCGAGGCGTATCTCGGCTCCCTGCAGGGAGCTGTCAGACGGTTGTCGCCGCTCCCCGTGGTCCTCATGGGGGATTTAAATGCTAAATCGAGGACCTGGGGAGCGGCAGTCACGGACCTGAGGGGCATGGCCGTTGAGGAGTGGGCAGCCGAGTTAGGGCTGTCCCTCCTCAACCAGGGGAGCGTCCCCACGTGCGTGCGATGGAACGGGACGTCAGTGGTGGACGTCTCGTTCGCCACCCCGTCCGTCTCACGCCGTGTCCGGGGGTGGAGGGTGCTGGAGGAGGTGGAGACGTTATCGGACCACCGATATATCAGGTTCGAGGTCTCCACCTCCCAAGCCGGGACTGGCACCCGCCCCCGGAGGGGCGCGAAGTTCCCCTGTTGGGCGATGAGCCGCCTCAACCGTGAATTAGCGGAAGAGGCGGCCATCGTTCAGGCCTGGGCCATGTCCCCCCCACAAGGGCCGATGTCGACGCGTCAGCAGCCCGCCTCCGTGCAGCCCTCACGGAGGTTTGCGACGCGTCGATGCCGCGGAGCGTACACCGCCCAGACAAACGGGCGGTGTACTGGTGGTCGCCGGAGATCGCCGCTCTCCGAGCGGCCTGCTCCGCGGCCCGGCGGCTGTTCGGGCGCAGCTGCCGGCGCCAGCATAGGGACCCGGAGGCGGAGGCCCGGCTGTATGGCAGCTATAGGGAGTGCAGGAAGACCCTGCAGGCTGCCATCAGCCGGGCGAAACAAGCAGCATGGGAGGAGCTGCTCCAGACGCTGGAGGGGGACCCTTGGGGGCGCCCGTATAGGATTGTACGAATGAAGTTACAATCCTGGGTGCCCCCGGCGACGGAGACCCTCCGGCCGGAGGTGGTAGCGAGGGTCGTGGGAGAACTGTTCCCCGACCCTCCGATGCTACCGGCTCCTCCCATGCCTCCGCCTCGGGAGGCAGTCGAGGAGGTGCTCGACGGTCCTCCCCCTCCGATAACGGAGGAGGAGATGGGGAGGGTAGTCGAGCGCCTCCTCAGCCGGCGTAGAGCGCCCGGCCCTGATGGGGTCCCGGGTCGGGTGCTCGGCCTCGCATTGGACCAACTAGGGGAGTGGCTTCGGGAGCTGTTCGACCGGTGTCTTGCGGTCGGGCAGTTCCCGAAGCCCTGGAAGCTTGGGCGGCTCTGCCTGATGCAAAAGGCAGGCCGCCCTCCGGACTGCGCGTCCGCGTATCGGCCCCTCGTCCTGCTGGACGACGCCGGCAAGGTGCTGGAGAGGATTATCTCCTCCCGGATCGTCCAGCACCTAGAGGGCGAGGGGCCGAATCTGGCGGACGCGCAGTATGGCTTCCGGACAGGGCGTTCCACGGTGGACGCCCTGTCCCTCCTTAAGTCGCTGTCTGCGGAGGCGACCTCCCAGGGGGAAAGGGTGTTGGCGGTGTCCCTTGACATCGCCAACGCCTTCAACACCCTGCCGCATGGCGTCATACGGGAGGCGCTCCGATATTTCGGAGTGCCCCCGTACCTGCGGCGGGTGTTGGAGGCATACCTCGAAGATAGGGAGGTCGCCTACGTAGACGGCGACGGGCGTATGGTCCGGCGGGCCACAAGACGGGGGGTTCCACAGGGGTCGGCCTTGGGGCCGCTCCTGTGGAACATGGGCTACGACTGGGTGCTCCGTGGCGTGCTCCCATATGGGGCACGCCTCATATGCTACGCGGATGACACCCTAGTCGTAGCCCGGGAGGGGGGAGTGGAGGGAGGTGGAGCGCCTGGCCACGATGGCCACAACCCTCGTGGTCAGGCGCATCAGGAGGTTGGGCCTCAGGGTGGCCCTCGAGAAGACCGAGGCCCTGCTCTTTCATGGGCCTCGGCGGGGGCCACCTCCTGGGGCCCACATTGTGGTGGAGGGCGCCCGGATCAGGGTGGGGACCCAGATGAAATATCTGGGCCTCACCCTGGACGGGCGCTGGCGATTCGAACCCCATTTCGCGGGGCTCGGACCGCGAATTGCTGGGGCGGCGGCGGCACTCGGCCGGTTACTCCCCAACATAGGGGGGCCGGGCGCCGGGTGCCGCCGACTCTACATGGGAGTCGTGCGGGCGATGGCCGCCTACGGGGCACCGGTCTGGGCCGACGCCCTCGGTGCCGCCAACGTGCGCGCGCTTCGTAATGCGCAGCGCACGGTGGCACTGAGGGCAATCCGGGCGTACCGGACGGTGTCCTCTGCGGCGGCCTTCACGCTCGCCGGCTCCCTACCCTGGGAGTTGGAGGCAGGAGTTCTCGCCGCCGTGTACGAATTCATGGCGGCGAGGAAACGAAGGGGGGAGCCTCCGGCTCCCAGGGAGGTAGAGGCGGAGAGACGGCGTCTCAGAGGAGACGCCGTCGAAAGATGGCAGCAGGACCTGGCGGACGAGCGGTTCGGGTGGTTTACCGTAGACGCCGTCCGCCCGGTCCTGCGGGAATGGATTGAAAGGGAGTGGGGCTCCCTGACGTTCCAACTGGTGCAGGTACTCACCGGACACGGTTGTTTCGGGTGGTACCTGCACCGGATCGCACGCAGGGAGCCGACCGCCGCCTGTCACGAGTGCGGCGCTGTCGAAGATACCGCGCAGCACACTCTGTCTGAGTGTGCTGCGTGGGGGGAGCAGCGCCGCATTCTGGCGGCGGCGGTAGGACCGGACTTATCGCTGCCGAGCGTGGTCTCGGCCATGCTCGGCAGCGAACAGGCGTGGCGAGCGATGTCCTCCTTCTGCGAGGACGTCATCTCGCAGAAGGAGGCGGCGGAGAGGGCCCGCGAGGCAGACCCGCTAAGTGGCCGTCTCCGCCAACGGAGGATTGGCAGGAGGAGGCGGCGCTTTGCCCAACTCCTCCTGCCACCGTAGCCGGACCTGAGGGGATGGGCCGGGGGGCCCATCTCTTCATTGCACAAGTCCGGCGGACGAGGGGGGGCAGCCGGCGTGTACCCGGTCTGTCCCTCTATAGGTAGGAGCGGTCACCTTCCGCCGGGCGGACCGTGGGGGCGGCTCTACAAGGTTGATTAGCTTGAACGATCCCTTGCCACCCCCACACAACGGTCTGTCGGTACACCGTGGGGCTTTAGTCCGTGCGAGTCGGACATAACCCACTCTCTCCCCGGGAGGGTGGGTATCCATAAGGGATTTCCCCATGTTAAAAAAAAAAAAAAAAGATAGGTCGCGAATTGCATGTATCAGGCAACAGCCCAAGCCGAGGTGTGCCGTGCACCCTTGAACTATTTGTTAAATAAAATCGGCTGAGTGCCTTAAGCGCTCGCCTTAGTAGTCCGGTGAAGCTGTTAAGACCTTGCTAAGTCAATAGCGTAGTCAGTTCCAAAAAGCACTATTCATACCACCGGATAATATAATGACAAGTCCAATCAGGGTTTGTGATTAATATGAACATCTGGACTGTCCAAAACCATAAAGGTTTAATACTAACGAATATAGACCTCATGAGGTATTAATTGTCATTAATACTAAACGAAACGAAAAAAGCTAAAACCCATAATAACTCTAAAATGGTTCGTTTTTGCATATTGCATGTTATTTTTTTTTATTGTAGCACGGCAAAATGACTACACTATGCCTGATGGTAAGCACAGTACAATCCAAAAACAATGGCGACCACCGAGAAACACGCTGAAAAAGCTGCCGAGAAAAAGCTGGATATGCATAGGCTGATCCCGAAACGCGACCCGCAGAAATGAATCACTATGACGGGCTTTTTCGCCATATACATGGTGGTTGCGACCCACCTCGTTCGTTATTCAGCAGGGCGCACCACGTGCAGGTGAGGTTGTTAATAATAAATTAGATAATAATAAATTAGATTCGAATTGTTGTCACTGAAAGCTCCCACAGCTTTCGGTGAAAGAAAACATCGTGATGATACCATAGGATGGTGGTAAGGCTTTTTCTTCCTTGCTTACTACCAGTTGCTACCACTCAAGCTGAAGATTTGCCGCCAAGCACCTGTTGGTGTATTCCGGCAGCTGTACTTGAGAATTTTTATAACGTGGGGAAATCCCTTATGGATACCCACCCTCCCGGGGGAGAGAGTGGGTTATGTCCGACTCGCACGGACTAAAACCCCACGGTGTACCGTCCGACCGTAATGTTGGGGCGGCAAGGGATCGTGCTGGCTAATCACCTTGTAGAGCCGCCCCAACGGTCCGCCCGGCGGAAGGTGACCGCCGGGCTCCTACCTATAGAGGGACAGACCGGGTACACGCCGGCTGCCCCCCCTCGTCCGCCGGACCTGTGCAATGAGGAGAAGGGCCCCCCGGCCCATCCCCTCAGGTCCGGCTACGGTGGCAGGAGGAGTTGGGCAAAGCGCCGCCTCCTCCTGCCAATCCTCCGTTGGCGGAGACGGCCACTTAATGGGTCTGCCTCGCGGACCCTCTCCGCCGCCTCCTTCTGCGAGATAACCTCCTCGCAGAAGGAGGCCATCGCTCGCCAAGCCTGTTCGCTGCCGAGCATGGCCGAAACCACGCTCGGCAGCGATAAGTCCGTTCCCACCACCGCCGCCAGAATGCGGCGCTGCTCCCCCCACGCAGCACACTCAGACAGAGTGTGCTGCGCGGTATCTTCGACAGCGCCGCACTCGTGGCAGGCGGCGGTCGGCTCCCTGCGTGCGATCCGGTGCACGTACCACCCGAAACAACCGTGTCCGGTGAGTACCTGCACCAGTCGGAACGTCAGGGAGCCCCACTCCCTTTCAATCCATTGCCGCAGGACCGGGCGGACGGCGTCTACGGTAAACCGCCCGAACCGCTCGTCCGCCAGGTCCTGCTGCCATCTTTCGACGGCGTCTCCTCTGAGACGCCGTCTCTCCGCCTCTACCTCCCTGGGAGCCGGAGGCTCCCCCCTTCGTTTTCTCGCCGCCGTGAATTGGTACACGGCGGCGAGAACTCCTGCCTCCAGCTCCCAGGGTAGGGAGCCGGCGAGCGTGAAAGCCGCCGCAGAGGACACCGTCCGGTACGCCCGGATTGCCCTCAGTGCCACCGTGCGCTGCGCATTACGAAGCGCGCGCACGTTGGCGGCACCGAGGGCGTCGGCCCAGACCGGTGCCCCGTAGGCGGCCATCGCCCGCACGACTCCCATGTAGAGTCGGCGGCACCCGGCGCCCGGCCCCCCTATGTTGGGGAGTAACCGGCCGAGTGCCGCCGCCGCCCCAGCAATTCGCGGTCCGAGCCCCGCGAAATGGGGCTCGAACCGCCAGCGCCCGTCCAGGGTGAGGCCCAGATATTTCATCTGGGTCCCCACCCTGATCCGGGCGCCCTCCACCACAATGTGGGCCCCAGGAGGTGGCCCCCGCCGAGGCCCATGAAAGAGCAGGGCCTCGGTCTTCTCGAGGGCCACCCTGAGGCCCAACCTCCTGATGCGCCTGACCACGAGGGTTGTGGCCATCGTGGCCAGGCGCTCCACCTCCCTCCACTCCCCCCCCCCCGGGCTACGACTAGGGTGTCATCCGCGTAGCATATGAAGCGTGCCCCATATGGGAGCACGCCGCGGAGCACCCAGTCGTAGCCCATGTTCCACAGGAGCGGCCCCAAGGCCGACCCCTGTGGAACCCCCCGTCTTGTGGCCCGCCGGACCATACGCCCGTCGCCGTCTACGTAGGCGACCTCCCTATCCTCGAGGTATGCCTCCAACACCCGCCGCAGGTACGGGGGCACTCCGAAATATCGGAGCGCCTCCCGTATGACGCCATGCGGCAGGGTGTTGAAGGCGTTGGCGATGTCAAGGGACACCACCAACACCCTTTCCCCCTGGGAGGTCGCCTCCGCAGACAGCGATTTAAGGAGGGACAGGGCGTCCACCGTGGAACGCCCTGTCCGGAAGCCATACTGCGCATCCGCCAGATTCGGCCCCACGCCCTCTAGGTGCTGGACGACCCGGGAGGAGATAATCCTCTCCAGCACCTTCCCGGCGTCGTCCAGCAGGACGAGGGGCCGATACGCGGACGCGCAGTCCGGAGGGCGGCCTGCCTTTTGCATCAGGCAGAGCCGCCCAAGCTTCCAGGGCTTCGGGAACTGCCCGACTGCAAGACACCGGTCGAACAGCTCCCGAAGCCACCCCCCTAGTTGGCCCAATGCGAGGCCGAGCACCCGACCCGGGACCCCATCAGGGCCGGGCGCTCTACGCCGGCTGAGGAGGCGCTCGACTGCCCTCCCCATCTCCTCCTCCGTTATCGGAGGGGGAGGACCGTCGAGCACCTCCTCGACTGCCTCCCGAGGCGGAGGCATGGGAGGAGCCGGTAGCATCGGAGGGTCGGGGAACAGTTCTCCCACGACCCTCGCTACCACCTCCGGCCGGAGGGTCTCCGTCGCCGGGGGCGCCCAGGATTGTAACTTCATTCGTACAATCCTATACGGGCGCCCCCAAGGGTCCCCCTCCAGCGTCTGGAGCAGCTCCTCCCATGCTGCTTGTTTCGCCCGGCTGATGGCAGCCTGCAGGGTCTTCCTGCACTCCCTATAGCTGCCATACAGCCGGGCCTCCGCCTCCGGGTCCCTATGCCGGCGCCGGCGGCTGCGCCCGAACAGCCGCCGGGCCGCGGAGCAGGCCACTCGGAGAGCGGCGATCTCCGGCGACCACCAGTACACCGCCCGTTTGTCTGGGCGGTGTACGCTCCGCGGCATCGACGCGTCGCAAACCTCCGTGAGGGCTGCACGGAGGCGGGCTGCTGACGCGTCGACATCAGCCCCTGTGGGGGGGAGCATGACCCAGGCCTGAACGATGGCCGCCTCTTCCGCTAATTCACGGTTGAGGCGGCTCATCGCCCAACAGGGGAACTTCGCGCCCCTCCGGGGGCGGGTGCCAGTCCCGGCTTGGGAGGTGGAGACCTCGAACCTGATATATCGGTGGTCCGATAAGGTCTCCACCTCCTCCAGCACCCTCCACCCCCGGACACGGCGTGCGACGGACGGGGTGGCGAACGAGACGTCCACCACTGACGTCCCGTTCCATCGCACGCACGTGGGGACGCTCCCCTGGTTGAGGAGGGACAGCCCTAACTCGGCTGCCCATTCCTCAACGGCCATGCCCCTCAGGTCCGTGACTGCCGCTCCCCAGGTCCTCGATTTAGCATTTAAATCCCCCATGAGGACCACGGGGAGCGGCGAAAGCCGTCTGACAGCTCCCTGCAGGGAGCCGAGATACGCCTCGAACTCCCGCAGGGGCTTGTTAGGGGAGAAGTACGCCCCCACAACGGCGTACTCTCCCCAGACGGCCGTCACGAACCCGGCCCCACTTTCCCTGGCCACCAGGGTCGAACCTCGTCCCGCCACGATCGCCACGGAGCCGTTCCGATCCCCAGCCCACTGCGGCTGGGATGGAACGAAGTAAGGCTCCGTGGCGATCGCAAGCCCGATACCCCACTCCGCCACTGACTGCACGAGTAAGTCCTGTGCAGCGGCGGAGTGGTTGAGGTTCGCCTGGAGGAAGTTGTATATGGACCGATCCATTATTGGTCCATATCAACTTCCTCCCGCCTGGCGGCCACCACCTTGGGGATAACTCCCGCTGTGGGGAGGTCCCTACCCTTGGTGGTGGGGGGCCTGCAAGTGCGGCTCCCCATCACATGCCCCGAGGGCCTCCCCGCGTCCGCGCATACGGCGCAGCGGGCCACCTCTGCCTTGCATTGGGCCGTTTTGTGGCCCGCCGCGCCGCAACGGTAACACCCGTCCCCCCTGTTGGACGAGGAGGGGCACATGGGGCGAGTGTGCCCCAAGCCCATGCATTTAAAGCAACGCATGGGCTTCTCGTCCAGCAGGTGGACGCGGACGACGCTCCACCCGACCAGGAGCTTGCCGGCCTCGACAAGCTCCCTGGCCGCCGCCGCGGGGAGCGTTATGTGGACCGCACCAAGGCCCCCCCAATTCCTTTTTATCTCCCCGACCTTCAGGTCGGCCGCCTTGCAGCCGGCTTTCGCCGCCACGGCCGTCTCAATCTCGAGGGGGGACACCGAATCGTCCAGCCCAACGATTCGGATGTCCGCCCTCTTGGTCGGCACGACGACCGTGGCGACGTCGGCCAGCGCCATTTTGAGCTCCCGGGCCAGTTCGGCGGCCTTCTCTTTGGTCTGCCCCGGGAGCTCAATTTTCCGTGCTCCCGTGGCCGTTTGCCGGACCCGGACTTCCCCGACGCCCATGTCCGGCAGGGCCACGGCTTCCCGCGCCTTAGTCAGCACCTCCCTATAGCCGATCCCCCTGTCGGCTGCGGCATCCTGCAGCGTCACTATCACCGCAGCCGATTGGGGGACGGATGGCAGTTTCTGCCCCGCCGGTTTTGGCGGGGCAACTGGGGCCGTCGGGGCTTTGGGCGCCACCGGGGCCTTGGCGGCCTTCTTTTTTCGGGCTACGACAGCCCAGCTGGAGCCGGGAGCCGCTGCCGCAGGAGCCGGTAGTTCGGCCCAGTTCATCCCCAGAGGGGCGATCGGGGCCTGGGGCACCGGTGCCGGCCTCTGGGACACCGCCGGTCTTGCAGGTGGAGCCCCCGCTCCACCCTTCCTCTTATCAGCCGCCAAGGGAGGGCGGACTGGCACCTCCGGAGGGAGGCGACTCTCCAGGCTCTCCAGGCGTGCGTTCAGCATATTGCCGAACGACACCTGGAGAGACCGCTCGAGGCGGGAGACGGCCCCAGCGAGCACCTCCTCCCACTGGTGCTCCGACGGCGCCATAGCAGGTGCTGGAGGCGGAGGCATCTGCTTCTTGGCGCTCGCTTCCTGCTTCCAGGCCAGAATCTCCACCTTGAGATCCTCGACCTGGCGGCGGAGGTTCTTTGTCTCCCTCTGGAGCTTCTTAACCTCCGCCGACTCCGTGCGCTCAGCGAGCGCCTCCACCACCTCTTTAAGGGTCCTGGCTGCCTCCTTTTTGAGAACCAGTCTCCCTCGAGGCTTAGCGTGTTATACTATCTTATACTAACTCCATCGTCATTTAACATCAGGTGAGATTGTGGTCAAACGCTAAAAAACATATAAATTAACTTAAAAAAACTGAGCAAAGGTTTATAATATAAAATCGAATTTAACTTAACTTAACTTAGGGCTTCGTGCTCATAACAATGTGTCGTGAAATAAATGGATTCGTTCTAAATAAAAAATAAAAAAACTATATTTTGTTTTTGATTGATGCGTATTTAATTTAGAAACAAAACAAAATGATTCTGAATGTAATGAATTCGCTCACCCGCTGCTTGTTTTATAGCCATTTCATAAAAATTCCCTGCTGTGTACCTCTGATCGTATTTTGTAAAGTTAAAACTTATTGTGAAAATTATAAAAACATTTTATTTAACTATTTTTCGTTTGCATACGTGTATGTCAATTTATCAATTTCGTAACGTAATTTTCTTTAGAACTATATATGTATTAATGTATTAATACTATGTACATAATGGTAGCCACATCTTTGTGTCTTTACAAATAACTCGCTTTTGCCCGCTATGGCTCTCGCGTTAACGTAAATTTGACCTGTCCCTCAGAATCAGTATTAGTTCAGAATGAAAGTTATCCTGTGTCCACTCACATTCCTATTTATAACTAGCTGTGCCCGCGACTCCGTCCCCATGGAACTTAATGTAATAAACAGTGACTGATAAAATCATGAATGGACGTATAAGTCCATTTAGTTATCTACTTTTCTCTCGTACTTAAGTCGTGTCGTCATTAAAATTACAATAACCGTTGATAGAGTGAATCGATTTTAACAAAACCAAGACTAAATAATATGCTAATAATAATATGCTTTATGATTCTCTTGATGAGGTTTTATGGTGCACATAGTACCTACTTTAGCAGGGATGTGTGTTCAAACAAACAGATAGATAGACAGACAGACATTTCTAAAAATGAATAAAATGTATTTTATTACTTGGAATAATTGGAACACTTGGAATACTTGGAACAGACACCTGAAACAATTTTTTTCACAAGAATCTAAAAAAGTACAGACATGTTAGATTTACATTTTTATTATATGTACATATAGAGGAAGATATCAGTAAAGAAGTTGGAACTAATTAAGCTATCTTATTTTGATGTCTAAGCTATATTACTTTGAAGTTTTATCAAAATCCTTTCAGTAATTTTTGCCCAAAGAAAGAACTACCTACTCTTTAATATTTAGGATTTATTATATTTTATCCATGCATTTTTGACGTGAAAATTTCTTTAGGCGCGTTGTCCGGTATTTTGGCAGGAGATAAATGTATAATTTCGCGTCATGACACGCTAGTAAGCATGGCCGTCCGTATTGCGCATGTGCGGCTTGCGACAGATTAGCGACGCGCAGTACAGTGGCCTGTGTTCGTCTAATATTGATATTATGTGTTGAGATTCTGCAAATTATTTATTATATATCTGAGTAATTAATAAACCATATAAAAATGTATATGTATAATTAATGTTCGGAGCGCCAATAGATGTTGAAACTAGGATTATGTTAATAATTTCAATTTACAAATAATGAAATTTAAATAATTCCCACTATAATTAATTTTAAAATTCAAAACAGAACACAGTTATTCTACTGTATGGAGATTTCGCTTCTGTCTGCAGTCGTTATGATTGCCTCGATTTTTTATATTTAGCTATCAATCGCTCGTGACTTTGTCCGCGTTATATATATATACTAGCGGACCGGGCGGACGTTGTCCTGCCTTGAAAACAAAAAAATCCTAAAAGTCGACCGCAGCGCCACCTACCGGGTCCAATTGTGAATCTAAACCATTCTCGGATCCACTCGAACACGCACACAAAATTTCATCAAAATCGGTCCACTCGTTTAGGAGGAGTTCAGTCACATACACACGCACACAAGAAATATATATATTAAGATATATATATAAAGAAATGAATGTTGATATTAAACTCTAAAGGACACTGGAGTGTATTCACATAAGTTTTATAGCCGAACTATTTGAAACATATAATTTTGAAAATCTCATACTGCAAGTGTATTTCATGGAGATAAAATTTTCCTGAGCAACTTAAGAAGTTTTCCAAGTAGGAAGCGATTTAAACGGTTATGCTAACATCGACGTTACAATCCCGGTTTAAGTTAACTGCCAGACGTAGTTTTCCTTTACAGACAAGCACTTAACCTGTAGTTAACAACTGCGCTCCCCAAAGTAAATGTTACGGTTAAAGTTAGATTGCAGATCTGATGGCGGGCAAGCAACTCGAACTTACACGAACCGTAATAAGTTAATCATGGAATAACTTAGCCTTAGCTTCAAGTTTCTGGTCAACGTATATAAATTGTAGGTGGTAGAGCCACGCTAAAGCTATTACTGATTTCAGCATGAATGTGTCGGCTCGCCCGGGGTAGTACCACACGACCCACAGAAACACCCACATGAAGTAACAGTGCTTGCATTGTTGCGTTTCGTTCGGTCAGTGAGAGAGCCGGAGGACTACTTCCCCTCCCCCTCTCCATTCCCATCTTCTCCCAAACGCAGGCTGGCAACGCACTTGCGACTCCCTTGGTGTTGCTAGTGTCTATGGACGGTGGTGATCACTTAACATTAGGTGACCCATCTGTTCGTTTGCCTCCTATTACATAAAAAAAAGTCACACGAAAAGAGTCTTATGACGAAAAGTGGATTATTTTTATTAACCTGGTATTAATAGGTATGATATAAATATTGCAGAACTAAGGTCTAATGGAAAGAATTACCAAAAAAAGGAGACGATGATATGTTTTTTAACGAGCACAAATAAATTGCTTTGAACGCAAATGGTATTTAATTTACAATACAATACAATACAATTTATGATACAATAATGTTGTAATAATAAATTTTAACTTTATAAATGAGTTACAACTCTTTTTTCTTTGCACTACTCTAGCCATAGTCTCTGTAACATTGTTGTCTATGGTTAACTCTCTTGAATAAAAGTGCTACGTATTAAAATGTATTTATCTCATTCATCATCTTCTTACCCTTATCCCACCTAAGTAGGGTCGCCACAACATGTTTTCGTTTTCCACTCTCTCCTGTCAGACGATATCTCAATTTTTTTTCTCGAATTGACTACGCTTTTGACCTGGCAAGGTCTTAACAGCTTCACCGGACTACTAAGGCGAGCGCTTAAGGCAATCAGCCGGTTTTATTTGACAACTAGCTTAAGGGTGCACGGCACAACTCGGCTTGGGCTGTACCCTGATACATGCAATTCGTGACTTATCTTTTTTTTTTTTTTTTTAACGTGGGGAAATCCCTTATGGATACCCACCCTCTCGGGGGAGAGAGTGGGTTATGTCCGACTCGCACGGACTAAAACCCCACGGTGTACGTCTGCCGCTATGGTTGGGGCGGCACGAGATCTCTATAGACTTCATCGTGCCGCCCCAGCGGTTGGCCCAGCAGCGAAAGCGCCGCCGCCGGGCCCCGTCCTGTTAGGAGACAGCCGGGTACACACCGGCCGTCTCCTCCGTCCGCCGGACCTGTGCAATGGGAAGATGGGCCCCCCGACCCACCTTCCCTAGGTCCGGTTACGGTGGCGGGAGGCGCGGTCGAACTGCCGCCTCCTCCTGCCTGTCCTCCGTTGGCGGAGACGGCCGCTTAGAGGATCGTCCTCGCGCGCCCTCTCCGCCGCCTCCTTCTGCGAGACGACTTCCTCGCAGAAGGAGGCCATTGCTCTCCACACATCCTCGCTACCGAGCATGGCTGCAACCACGCTCGGCAGCGAGAGGTCCCCTCCTACCGCCGCAGCCAGAGTGCGACGTTGCTCCTCCCACGCAGCACACTCAGACAAAGTGTGCTGCGCGGTGTCCGGGTCAACGCCGCACTGGTGACATACGGCGGTCGGCTCCCTGCGTGCTATCCGGTGCAGGTACCAACCGAAGCAACCGTGCCCGGTCAGCACCTGCACCAGACGGAACGTCAGGGAGCCCCATCCTCGATTACACCATTCCGGCAGGACCGGGCGGACGGCGTCGATAGTATATCTACCGTACTGCGCGTCCGCCAGGTCCTGCCTCCACCTCTCCATCACCACTCCCCTCTCTCTATCTCTCCTTTCCTCTACTTCCCTGGGAGCTAGAGGCTCCCCTGTCCGTTTCTTAGCCGCCGTATACTGGTATACGGCGGCTAATACCTCCGCCTCTAGCTCCCAAGGAAGGGAGCCGGCCAGTACCATGGCCGCCCCCGAGGACACCGTGCAGTATCCTCGAATCACCCTCAGCGCCACAGTACGCTGCGCAGCTCGCAGCGCACGGATATTTGTGGCGCTGAGGGCGTCGACCCACAACGGTGCCCCGTAGGCGGCCATGGACCTCACCACCCCCATGTAAAGGCGGCGGCAGGCGGCACCCGGCCCCCCCGTGTTGGGAAGGAGTCGTCCGAGCGCCGCTGCCGCCTTGACTATTCGCGGTCCAAGCCCCTTAAAATGGGGCTCGAACCGCCAGCGTCCGTCCAGGGTGAGGCCCAGATACTTCATCTGGGTCCCCACCCTGACCCGGACGCCCTCCACACAAATGTGGGCCCCCGGAGGTGGCCCCCGCCGAGGCCCATGAAACATCAAGGCCTCGGTCTTATCGAGGGCCACCTCGAGGCCCAGCCTTCTTATGCGCCCGACCACGAGGGTCACGGCCTCCGTGGTCAGGCGCACCAGTTCATTAAATTCCCCCCCCCCCCGGGCTACGACTAGGGTGTCGTCCGCATAGCAAATGAGGCGCGCTCCAGAAGGGAGCGCGCCGCGGAGCACCCAGTCGTAGCCCATGTTCCACAGGAGTGGCCCTAAGGCCGACCCCTGTGGAACCCCGCACGCCGTGTTGCGCCGGACCATCCGTCCTCTCGCATCCACGAAGGCGACCTCTCTCCCATCGAGGTACGCCTCCAACAGCCGCCGCAAATACGGGGGCACTCCGAAAAAGCGGAGTGCCTCCCGTATGACACAATGCGGCAGGCTGTTGAAGGCGTTGGCGATGTCTAAGGACACCGCCAATAAATTCGTGACTTATCTGAGCTAACCTTAGTTAAGCTAACTATTCATACATATATGGGTTGTTGAAACCAAGTTGTTGTGTACCAAGCTTACATTCCTCAACAACTCTTATATATAATATTTCGTATCGGATAATTTTCTAAATTATTTCAGTTTGATAAGGAAAAAAATAAAATCCTTCGACTTGCATGTGGGTCATTCCATGTCAAATCGACAAATTTTTTACCTGACCCCCTTTGATTTCGCTGAAAATTTTCTATCTTTTTCTACCCCCCGAAAGTTATTTTTCAGAATTTTTTCAAATTTTTTTTCCCGACTCAAAAAAAGTTATGAATTTTTGAAAAAAACCGCTCTTTTATTTTTAAATTGCCAGAACTTTTTCAAAAATTGACCGTTTGGGAACTTTTTTTTTTCGAAATTTTTGTTTTTAAATGTAGTTTTCGAAAAAAAATATGAAAAAATTTTCAGAGATATATGAAATATTTTAGTTTTTTTGAAAAAACCGTAATTTTCTCAAAGTCCGACCGTTTTTTTTTTTTTTTTTTGCTCTAAAAATACTTCAACTAATTCTGCAATGATCCCCGTTAATCAAAAGATGTGACGACAGTCGCTTCTAATTTTTTTTCTTGATTATAAAAAAACTTTTGTTGAATTTTTGCTGATTTTATATAACTTTGTTATGAATTTTTTTTTATTTCCTCGTGAAACCCAAAAGTTGAAAAATAAAATTTTATTGGAGAATTTCAAGTGATTATCGTCCAAGAAATTGTTATTAAAAAAAAAAAAAAAAATTTTTTTCTCTCATTGACGTTATTTTTTTACTCTTATGGACGTTTTTTTTTTGGTACTGAAATATGACAACTTCAAAAATACAATGGGTTTAAAAGTTACCTCCAGTTGATACAATGTGATAATTTAAGAGCTATCCATTGTCGGTAAAAAAGATATCATCTACATTTCATTTAAATAATATGGATAAAGTTATATAAAATCAGCAAAAATTCAACAAAAGTTTTTTTATAATCAAGAAAAAAAATTAGAAGCGACTGTCGTCACATCTTTTGATTAACGGGGATCATTGCAGAATTAGTTGAAGTATTTTTAGAGCAAAAAAAAAAAAATAACGGTCGGACTTTGAGAAAATTACGGTTTTTTCAAAAAAACTAAAATATTTCATATATCTGGGACTCTGAAAATTTTTTCATATTTTTTTTCGAAAACTACATTTAAAAACAAAAATTTTGAAAAAAAAAAGTTCCCAAACGGTCAATTTTTGAAAAAGTTCTGGCAATTTATAAATAAAAGAGCGGTTTTTTTCAAAAATACATAACTTTTTTTGAGTCGGGAAAAAAAATTTGAAAAAATTCTGAAAAATAACTTTCGGGGGGTAGAAAAAGATAGAAAATTTTCAGCGAAATCAAGGGGGGTCAGGTAAAAAATTTGTCGATTTGACATGGAATGAGCCATGTGTAAGCGTGTATGCGTGCACGTGTGTGGAGGTGATATGTGTAATGTTGTCGCAATAATGTAAGATTTTATGTCACTGTTTATTCACACCTTTTACACGCATATCAATTTTCACAATCCATCCATACCTTTTTCGGTCTTCCTTTACTCGTATATCCATCCACCATGCTTGCTCCTTAACCTCCTATAACCCTAGCTCAATATCATGATTTGTGGATTAGTGCACTCCGTACTGCTCCTTATAATATCCAGTCAACACTGTGTATGGTATATTAGTGGATCTATTATAAAATATTCCAATATTTTCGCTATTTATTACCAATAAAAATATTTTTTACAAAATAATAAATTAATTTATATGTTTCGAAAGCGAATGTCAACCTTAATAATAAAATATATTTATTTCATTATTTCTAATAAATACAACAAATACTATGAAGAGTTTTTGTAGTAAAGTTTAGCCAAAAGAGCAACGCATCACTGAGTCGCCTGTTGGTTGGCATCTGTGTCTTCAATTTATCCTTAATTTTGTTCTTCAAGATTCGATTTGTTCTACGTATTTATTTAACCGTAAACCATAGCAAAGGTATTTGATATCCGACTTGAAGCGAGATCACCATACACCAGGTGAAATACCTGGCATGGTGTCACGCTTAAGCATTCCGTGCTTAGGACGATTGCAGTTATCTGTACTCGAATGGGTTGCAACTGTATATTCAGCCACCGCAAACTTGAAGGACGGCATGACGGTGACGACAAATTATAGATTATCAATCTCTTAGTGGTCGCCGTTATTCTCGAATTACTCGATTCACTGACACAATTATGTGAAATTACACTATAGTCAAACTTACACGTTATAATGGTATGATTGCAGTACACTTGAAGATTTCTTCCTTTTGCAACTCTTCGTATTCGCTCCAGTGTGCAGAATAGAACTGTCCTGGAATGCCCAATAGCGCGCTTATATAACTTGCAGAAAGGTGGGTGGAAATCTCTGGAAAGCTGACGTAATTATTGTAAAATTCTGATAATATTCAAGTCGAGTTATTTTTAGACTACAATTGTTTCTATTTCCCACTGTAGACGATTTATCCATTGTTTATTTGCAATAACGATTTTAAAGATGCAATTCTATATAGTTAGCTAAAAATCGGATATACCCACCTCCTCTCCCCCACCCTAATTCCCCAATCCCTCTCCCCCAAACACAGGGTGGCAACGCACTTGCGACTCTTTTGGTGTTGCAAGTGTATATGGACGGTGGTGATCACTTTACATCAGGTGACCCACCTGTTCGTTTGTCTCCTATGATATAAAAAAAAAAACAAAGCTATTTGTTTTATATAAAATGTATTAGAAATACATTAAATTAATTAAAATTAACATAACACACACTACTGTTTGTTTGACACACAACATATACACACATGTAAATGAAAAAGACGTTTACGTTCCAATTACCTTCTTTTATCATATATTCAATATTTTTAACGTGATTTACATTTCATACCTTACATGCCCTCTGAAATGAAATGGTCAAATTGTAGGTTAATTTCATAATAATATAATAAGTAAATCCATAATATACATTAATACTTAATTGATAAATAATTTATCCTTAGTAAATTTATAAAACCACTGAAATTATTATTATTCTCTTTGGTCTTATTGAATGTCAAAATGAATTATGGTCGAATCTCGACCACTAGGCGGTCAATAGTAAATATAAATAGCCCATAATTCACTCAGAAACACGTTCTCATGATACAAAAAAATATCCCTCGAACGAAATTGGTGGAAACTAGTACATATAACAATATAAAATGGCGTTTCATTTCTCAGGGCACAAACAATACTTAAACGTATTAAAGCGTTTTAAAATTATCCTTACACTAAAAGCTTTGCTTAGAAAATAACGTACAACAAAAGAAACGGCACTAAAAATACCTTTCGCGAAAACAAGAAAAATGGGAAAAAAAACATCCCTTTGTGTTGTAGCGAGCAAACTGGGAACTTTGTGCGTATGAAGTGAACTCGAGAAGGAATCTATATTTAACAAAAAAAGGGGCCTCGTAAATGAGGAACGAACCGAGGCGGGAACAATCGATTTTGTTAAATGGAGTGAGAAATACCAACTGACCACGAGCGACGCAGTTGGTGTTACTACGCCACTCGAATCTCATCACTTTAGCCTCACGAGTTTACGGGGCTGCGAAGGGTGTATTAATTTTTGCACCCGTACAAAGTTACGAAGAGATTTATTGAATGAAATGAACAATTTTATTAGTGTTAATCCCTAATTAATACACAACTAGCTATTGTTCGTGGTTTCTCGCGAACAGTACATTTTTTTAGGATGAAAATACTCTAAATCCTGTTCTGTACCCTTGATAACTTATATGGAAAATTTCATGATGATTGATGGAGTAGAGAATGCGTGAAAACGTAGCAAACAAACTCACATTTCAAATATTAGTAAGGATAATGATTCTTTTTATAAACACTTATCAATAATTTCAGTTTGTTTACTTATTTACTATTTATTTTGAAACGATTAACTGACGAGGGCGGTTTTGTTATCGTTATTAAAACGATTTACTTCATCGGAATTACTTAATCTATCCGAGTTAACTGTATGCTGTCTTTTACCTCTAAAATTAGTTATCTCCGTAAAATTGTATAATTACTGGTTAGTCGCCGAGAAAAAGCGTAATGATATGTAACTGTAATAATATTCTGAAAATCCCTCTATCTGCTAGTAAAATTCTGATAAAAAATTATTTAGTCATTTCGGACATTTATAAATTATATTTATTTATTAATAAATAGGCAAAAATAAAACAGTTTAGTATCTTTTTTCCTCTATTTGTCAATCTATTATTTTTTTTGTTTAGTTATCAGTAGTTATTGACGAGCTTTATTGTTATTAATACATAACATTTTAAAGACGTATTTTTTTCATCCACATCGTCGACAGTATTGTATGTATTTCAATAAATTGAAAATTTATGCATAATAACATATTTATACACGTTCGTAGCATTCGCAAAAGAATAATATAAAATTAAAAAAACATGTATGCAGTGATTATGTAAGCTATTATATACTTTTTGGCAAATCAACAAAAATATTGAAACTTAATAAAATAATCAATCATGGTAGCATTTCGAGCATTGGACGATCACGAATATTAAATTAGAAATTTAATCACTATTTCAAAACAATTTAACTACCATAGTAGATTAGTCATAGTTCAAGCGCTGTCACACGAGTCGTAGCGTTATAGTAAATTAATTCCTTCCGCAACAGAGAGAATGAGTTCTCCCAACGACTTTGGTGAAGAAATATTATCGAATGAGCTGTGCTGAACTGCCGATAAATCTTCAAGCTTCTATTTTCTAGTTGCCTGTACTCTAATTCACGGGTTTGTTGCTTTCAAACGATGTTTGTTAGGAGCTACTCATGCGGAAAGATGCTTAGTTTACTTTACTAGCTTTGTGCAGCTTCTCCTTTCGTTTTGAGCTTGTTACATTTGACTTTTATAGTACCCGCCTGTTTGCATGATCATTGGTATATACAATGTCGATTTTCGCTGTCCTCGAGTTAAAAACGTACCTTCTTTAGATTTCATTTGGCTTACCGTAGATAACCTTTGCTGTGGGGAACAGTTGAGGTAGATAACATATTCCTATTATAAAACGTGCAGTTTTGGTTCAGTAAACAAAAATAATATGGGTTCTCGCGTATCAACAAAGGCAAGGTTTCCGGTAAATGGGGTATCTTGCCTCTGCCATTGAAATACATTTTAGATAATTTGGCTTATTTCCGCAAAAACTAAGCAAAGCTAAATGTCATAGAAAGATGACAGATTCTTATACAAGGTGAATGTTCAGACAGTAGCGATATTTATGGAGGATACTCTGCTCTCTATACGTCTATGTTAAAGCACAGTGTCGATGACCGTTGGGTAATTTCACTTTTACTGAAAGGGAACGTGACAACATCAGGAACAAAACAAACGGGTTTATTGCCCGTTTTATTAACTATTTATAAACTATTCTTGACACATATGTTTTTTTACGAAATAGGCGCCATATTGTCTTATTACCGTATACACATTGTAGAGTCACTGTCGTAGTTTATATGCAAAGATAGCGCGCGGGAAATATAAACGAAGTGTTATAACCTTTGTTCCTATCTGAATACATAATTTTTTATAGACTATATTTATTATTTGACTTCATTTACTTTTAAGCACATAACTTGTCTATTGTATCACTTAATATAAAAAAAAATTATACTAAAACATAGCCAAAGACACACCTGTAATTTAAAATTCTTTGAAATTGGTTAAGTGATTTCCGATTTATAATTACACTAATATAGACAAAAATACCTTGCCTTTTGTAATATGGAAGAGTATAGATAAATATCAGATTATAATCATTAACTCTATATGATCATGACTCATTAATCATGAGAACGAAAAACAATAGGGTACTAAAAATAGCCAATAACGCATATTGTCGAATCGTTTGAGTAATGACGTCAGTCTTCCAGAGTTCTCTACCCTTCTTTATTGAAATCGTATCGCGGTACATCCGCGAGAGTGCTATTCGAAACGTTGGAGCAATAACAAAGAGAAACCAAAAAGATGAAATCTTAGGGCGGACTACGACTGCCGGATTATAAAATGATAGTGAGACTATAGTGTAGTTAGGTGATATTGAGTCTATCCGTATAAGAGCGAAATACATCTCTTCTGACGGCATTTGTTTTACCCACGGACGTAACAATATTTACGGTGGCAAATCTAAAAAGTTTAATGTGAAAGGGAATATATATTTAATAGCTCTTGCAAACGTTCATAAGGCCGTAAAAATGCAATGAAACCAGATAATAGTTTAGTCATTTTCACCACTCGTGGCGTTATTATTTCTGAATTCGCCTGATATTTTCTAGCGAAATGTGGTCCGCTAACGAATCATCGACTTTTAAATATTTAACTCATGTTTTATTCTGTCACATTTATTTCACATGTAATTCATACGATACTCGGATTTGAATACAAAAAAGGGAGAGTTTATCGCGTTGAATAATTAAAAAGAATTTACACGTGTTCTATTTTTTTAAGTATAATGTATAGATGTCGCTGTAGCGTCATATATTTTCAATAAAATAAACATATCTTAGTTAACTTAATAAATCTTCTCCCTTGGAAACTATTTTCTGAACCACTGATAATATACAGTCTTGTATTATTTTATATGTATACTACCTATCCCCCGCGGCTCCGCACGCGTTTTTTTAAATGTATTAAATAACTATGGTGTCATAGTTACAAATGTTTTTGAAAAAGCATTTCTGTAATGTACACACCTACTTACAATTTTACATTACTCCATCTACTGTAACATGTAACGTGTACATTAGATATGTGAATATATCGAATGGGATGGGATTTATCATCAGCAACATACCTCGAACTTTAACCTACTATGTATCACCCTCAGTGCTCATTAACAGTATATAAGAAAGTAATGAAAATTTTAAACTATACATTATCGAACAATATGTGTTAAATTGTTTATTATACAGACATAACATGCCCATATCGTCGATATAATTGTATTATTCTTATACGTTGCTATAATCACTGAGTTATGTAGATGCAAACGCGGTAAATAAAACAAAATGGCCACCAAATTGACCAAAATGATAATATAATTCAAATTACATACATTTATTCTTAGAGTCCAGTACTCGTACAGCGCATGTCTCACACGCTTGTTTGCAGTAAACAAACTATTTTTATTAAATTCACACGAACGAATGCACAGGTAACAGTTCTTCACTTCATAGTGTAAAACAAAGTCCTCTGGTCTGTCTGTTTGTCTGTACGCGATGAAGTCAAAAACTACAGAACGGATTTTCATGCCGTTTTTACCAATAGGTAGAATGGTTCATGGGAAAGGTTTAGGTATAATTTGTCAAGGTTTTCTTTTTATTATCAGGGCGGGACAACGTCTGCCGAGCCCACTAGCTTAAAATAAAATAGCTCATTAGCTAGTTATCTGTCAGTGAAAGTCCCGTGAAAATCAGTTCAAGCATTTCGGATATTCTACTGCGGCCGAAGGCGAATAAAAAACAAAAATTACTTTTTATAAGGTCTGCTATCTACCAGTGAATATCCCGTGATAATTAGTCCAACCATTTTAGAAATAGCAATGCGGACGAAGCCGCGGACACATAAAATAGAATATGTCAACCGCTATAATTTCGGCTATCTGCCAGTAAAATTCCCGTTAAAATAAGTCCAGCCGTTTTGGAGATTACCTGGAAGTAACAAACAAACAAACAGGCAAAATATAATAATATAAAAATATCGGCCGAATATCAAAACCTTTTTTTTTTGTTATTTGTAGTTATATATACGTTCACCAAAAAGTTATTATTTATTTTTACATACACACACTTTATTTTTATAATACGTAATAGAATGCAAATAAAAAATTGGAAACAAAATTAACATAGAATAAACTTTTTGAATAGGAACACAAAATAATCTTTGAAAATATTTGCGATAGAAACTTACCACGTTACCATGGCAACGTATATAATACTAACGCTAACACGAAGCAATCAAAACGAAAAAAGTGCCTGGTTTTGAAACCACACTTTATTTTTATAATACGTAATAGAAAACAAATAAAAAATTGGAAATAAAAGTAGAATAAACTTTTTGCATAGGAAAACAAAATAAACTTGAAAAATGTTTGCGATAGAAACTTACCACGTTACCATGGCAGCGTATATATTACTAACGTTAACGATACCTCTCAAAAGGAAAAAAATGCCCGATTTTGAAACATTCTTCATTGGAGCTCCGCTCCTATTAGTTTTAACGTGGTGATATATAGCCTAAAGCCTTCCTCGATAAATGAGCTATCTAAAACCGAAAGATTTTCTCAAATCGGACTGGTAGTTCTTGAGATCATAGCTTTCAACCAAACAAACATACAAACAAACAAACTCATCAGCTTTATATATTAGTATAGATATAAGAACTATAGTTCCATTTTTATCATGTCTCGTTGTTTACAGGACATATGAACGTAACCAAATTAGTCAAATGGGTCATTTCACGATTTTATCTCACTAAGACCAAAAAACAGTTTTTTAAATAATAACGTTAGGTTTTAAAACAGAGCCCCAAAGCACATTACCAATTTGCTGGATAGTGAGTTCAAGCACCATGTCAAGCAAGTTTTAATGTGTAAAGACTATTATAGGGTGGTTCAATATGTGAACGATGAAGACATCTGGAAATTCAGAAACACCGACGTGAAGTAACAGTGCTTGCATTGTTGCGTTTCGTTCGGTTAGTGAGAGCGCCGGAGGCCCATTTACTCTCTCCAACTCCTTCCCTCCTCCCCAACACAGGATGGCAACGCACTTTCAACTCCCCTGGTGTTGCTAGTGTCTATGGACGACGATGATCACTTAACATCAGGTGACCTGCCTGTTCGCTTGTCTCCTATGATATAAAAAAAAATGATACCTCTCTCTGTGCATCCACCAAAAACGAATCTTTTTTGTAAAAATATGTATCATGTATAGATAAGCCCGACCGAATTTCTTGCCGGTTCTTCTCGATGACTGGGTCGTTTGTCAGTGGTAGCTTAGACGTTCATAAACGTCTTCTCAGGGCCTGAATTGAATAAAGTATTTTTTTGATTACTAATACTATCTTAACTACTAATGATCATGATAATTTGTATATTTATTTATTACTAGCGGGCCCGGCAGACGTTGTCCCGCCGTTATTATAAAAGAATCTTTGACAAATTATATACCAAAACGTTCTTCATGAATCACTTTATCTACTGGTGAAAACTGCTTGAAAATCCGTTCAGTAGTTTTTGAGTTTATCGCGAACAGACAGACAGACAGACGCGGTAGGGGACTTTGTTTTATACTATATTTATAAAGTGATTTGTGAGGAACGTTTTGGTATATAATTTGTCAAGGATTTATTTTTAATCAGGGCGGGACAATGTTTGCCGGGCCCGCTAGTTATTATATATATAATAGTGAATTACAAACAATGAAAATATTACAGAGAGTCAATGCAAATATATGTACAAAGAGAATGGATTTAGATTTTATTTAATTACTATCGTTAAATAATCATTATATGAACGCTAGTAACTGCTGTAGTTAAGAACTGTGTTGCAGCCACTAACGTTCACCGCCGGAAATATATGAAACGATAAATATGTCCTGGAAACAACGAGACATGATAAAAAAGGAAGTATAGTACTTATACATTAGACTGATTGAAAAAAATCGACAATTTTATTTCCTAAACATATCGAAAATATTGTTGGAAATTATGAAAAACAAAATCTTGTGAGAGCCACATCCCTTAATATTAATATTAAGATATCCGGCTTGGTAAATTTCAATTTCCCGTATGATTATCATGGGAAAGCTTGTTCTATGTGTCTAGAATTTTATAACTCTTTAATGGTTCATCAATAAAGCTACACCAAATCATTTTCTTGTATAAAATTGAACGCTCTACAAAAAGTTATTGTATATTTTTTTGATAAACCGAAGCGTTTCGAAATTATTCAACTTTAAAATATAATTTATAATATTTTCTCATTTTTTTCCAATTTTTTGATGAAACTATTAAGTTTATCAAAAAAAATTGTTAAATATAATTGTGATAATAAAATTAATTGTATAAATTTAAAATATATACTATTATGAGACTATAAAATTAAATAAATAATAGATAAAAATAAATTTTACTTGAAAAAAAAAATGAATTTATTAAAAAAATAATATACGATAGTATTAGAAATTTGACAGTTAAATAAAAGAATCTGTGAAACTAAAAAAAAAAACAATTTTGATAAACTTGATAGTTTCGTACAACAAGATAGTATATTCGCATTGGTTCAGAAACGGCCATTTTTCATTCATCGAGAAAAAATACAGTTTCCAAGGGAGAAATTATCTAGTATAGATATAAACAAAAACAATAATTTTCGTGAAATGCATTCAAAACACGCTGAATATATGGCGCGAAGTCAATAACACATGAGTCTTGACGCGCGGTACATGCAAGGACCGACTAAATTGGAAACGTCGCAGCGGCACGCAGCCATCTGCTATTCCTTACATACACAACAGCGTAAGTTACAAGCGGAGGCGTAATTGACCGTTACCAGTTTTTAATGTGAAACTTCTTATGAGAGGCTTTAAAGTTCTCTTCCGCAACCTTTTTGTGTGTCTATAAATGGTGGAAGTACACACTGTGTTGGATAGAGTGGTTAAGGAGAGAGAATTCTTAGCATCCCATGGATTGACCGTGCGGCTGCCAGCTCCATCGAGAGTGTTGAAAAAGTGTTGTGGTTGAAAATAGTGGTTCTCTGTCCAACCAAACAAAGTCGGGCACGGTCATTACTTGGATGAGTGACCACCTGGTAACACCGCGTCAAGTTGGCTTGCTGTGTCGGATAGAGGGTTTGAAATATAGATTCTCGTCTGACCACCACAGTTAAGCGACATCGGGCGTGGTCGGTACTTAAACGGGTGATCGCCTGGGATTACCGCGTGATGTTGGCTTATTGTTGAATTTTTCTTACTGCAATACAAAAGTTTCGCTTCTATCGTGTGTGTTTGCGACATACCTTGTATTTTCCATGACTTTGCTTATGATAATATAGCTTGCTATAAGTGAAAGAATTGTTTAAACCGGCTAAGTATTATGAGTTTATATTTATTGTTTATTATAAATAAATCATATTTATTTATAAAATTACTATAAACTAGTTTCGGTCAGCGGCTTCACTCACGTTTAATATAGTTTTGATCTATCTCTTGGGAACAATAGATTTTTTCTAAGCCTTTTATAGGTTTGCCTCGTATTAAGGTAGCGCGTAATATTTATGAGAGTACAGACACTTTTCGACGGTAGAACGGGCATTTGCGCCAACATATACAATATAATTAATATCTTATAAAAAATACAATACCATTCTACATATCCATAAGGTAACAACGGACACTTATCTCTTAAACGCTTACCTTTATTCCCCATATTCCTCTACCTGACTTACCTAATTTGGTAAGAAAATGTTAACGCTGCCTTGGATACTAGCTCGAAATGTATATTGCCTTTCTATAAACCAGAAATGTTCATTTCAAAATTGAACATAAAAGATACATTGCATCATAAATGTTTACATTCAAAACAGTACAAAGTATAGACTTAAGTTTTTTTTTATATTTCTGCAGACTTTTGGTCTGTACCGTTTTTTTGATTTCGTTTATTTCATTAATCAAATCAAATCTAAAATCGTTTTAAATGTGGTGCAACCTATTACAAGACCTTTAGAGGGGTAAACCTTACTCACATCCGCAGGAAGTGTCCTTTTCATTCCCCTACACGTGCTCCCCGGGTGCTGCTAAAGAGTAACAAATTTTTGGCCGCTGCACTATTCCACATAAATTGAACCTAGCAGAGCCAAATAGAGTAACCAATCATTCGACTATAACAAAAGATGAATGCTCTATTTAGCCATAAAGAAAGTGATCGAGACACGATATTATTACTATCATTATTATTAACAATCTATTTTCATTAACTATGATTAATTACTATTACATATAACCATTGTTATTATTATTATCTTAATTATGAGTAAGCAACATATAATTAGTTATAACACTGTATTTAATAATTAGCTATTATCTCGTCACTTGAACAGCAGGCTTGAAGCGTTGCTGTCGCTTTCAAACTAGAAACTAGGAGGAGTGAAAAATGTCCGCTATTGTTGTTCTTTGCTAACAATAGAAATGGCGAAGTTTACGGTTCCCCGCATTAGTTTTATGTTAATTTTTCTACTTTGTACTTGAATATTTTAGAATTTTTAATTTACAAGTTTACTTTATCGCCTTTCTCTATGTTTATGGAACAGTTTGTGTCGGAGAGTTTTTGTTGTTTTATTTACTGAAGTTCGACAAAGTAACAGCACTGTGTCTGATTGTAATAAAAGTATAATCTATAAACATTGGCGTCTACCGAATACTCTACACTTCTTCGCCAGTCATCGCTATCACGCTAACCTGTTTAAATATTATAAAATACTAGTGGTCCCGGCGGACGTTGTCCTGCCTTGATAATAAAAAAAAGTCCTAAAAGTCAACCGCAGCGCCACCTACCGGGTCCAATTGTAAATCTAAACCATTCTCGGATCCACTGGAACACGCACACAAAATTTCATCAAAATCGGTCAAGCCGTTTAGGAGGAGTTCATTGACACACAGACGAAATTTATATATAAAGAAGATAAAAAAGTGGTTATAAATTCATGACCGTGTGTTCATTCATAGAAGTGAAATCTTATAAATAAATACAGGTCTCGCTAAGCCTATAACTAGCTCTGAAGCAAGTATATTCTTCCACAGAGTTGGTCAAAGAGATAATAATTATTAATAAGGCCCTTTTAGTATGTTAATGATATATACCATTTTTCTATATTTTGAGCAAGCCAAATACAATAATTAGGAAGAGTACGGAAATACATAATAGCAAAAATAAAGAAATAAAACTGAAGTGGCCAGGCAATATCATAAGAGGTAGAGAAAATGGAGACAAAGTATTGTTTTCTGGTACCTCAGAGAAAAAAGACAGCTCCGAAGATGGGAAAACGACGTAAAGGCAACAGCAGGAAAAACGTGGACTTATCTTGGCGAGCGATACATAAAACCTTAGAATCACGTAAGCATAAGGTACTATAATAATATAGTAAGATGGAAACACAGATGAAGTGAGTTGCTGTTGATGTATTTGAATGTAGAGAATACCAGCCTTTAAAAATTATCAGAGATTTCAAATATTATACCTTATTTTTCAAGTGCTTCCAACCACTAGATATGTGCAGTGGGCGTTCGTATTTCTATAAAATACATCCGTATCTCAATATCAGTGCAAGTTAAATTTAAATACGCAGCTATTGATCTATTCGATTTACGGATATCTGAAAAATGAATGGTAGTTCAAATTTCAATGTAAAAATGAAATTAATATGTTACTCTCTTTTTGTCATTTCGAGTGATTTGTGACGGATTAATTAATTTAGGCTTAATAATTTAATTACCCACTAGCTGATTTCCAGTCCCTTTGTTGGGAATTAATAAAAGGGCAAAGGATTTCTTCTTCTATTTTATTTTTGGCAACCAGTCTTCTAGTAGACTGTTACTGCCATTGTCAAGTGAGTGACGATATTACAAGTTTCTTGATATCATTTCAATGAACTAACAAGATGGTGACCATGTTGTTAAAATTTTCCTGAGAATTTTTGTGGCAAGTCAGAATTCATTCACTTAACTTATGCACAATAACCAAAGTATATTACGTAAAGCACCACCAACATTACAAAATATAGAGCCAAATAACACAAGATTATGGATAAAATATAAAGACCACTACATGGCATTCCAAGATTCTGCCAAAACTCCGGTAAAGGATTTATCGAATGCAGACTGATTATGTGACACTGTGTTTTTGTTAAATTGTATATGGATGCCACTGAATTCAGGTTTTTCAAAACTGACTGGTAATCTTTATAATTTTCAAACAACGTTCCAACAAGATGGTGGCTCTCTTGTTAGAACTGTTCAAGGAGATTTTCTGATAAAATACATGATTTTAGCTATTATATTTATAATTCACAGATTTGTGTTTAACAAACAAATGATATTATGTAAATCTTGCCAATATTATATACTATATGATAACAGAAAGCAAGTATGTTAATTAAAATTAAAAACACTACAAGATAAATTAAGATCCAGCCTAAAACAGTATAATAATTGTCTTTTTAATATATTTCCAGTGAGCTGCACAAATAACAATCAAATGAAATACGTTTCTATTTGATTTACCTTTCTACCCTACGCAAAGTTTATTCAAATTACTCGTAGTTCGTTCTTCGTAGTTTTCAAATTTTTTTTAAAGAAACTACGTCATTCATGTCCAATTATTTATTTAAGACAGTATAAGAAGATTTACACTATAGCAGTCAAATACATCTGACGACTATAACTATGAACAAATGTAATATTAGTTATAGTTGTTTACGTAGATTTAACTGTTACTGTGACATGTTATGTTACACTGAGGGCAGTGAAACGTAATAAAGTTAACTGAAACGAAGTTCCTTAACGCGGCTTGTGGTTGGCGTTGACTGGTAGAAATCGTCACGTAAGAAATATGCCCCCGCGTCCATGCAATTTTCTCTCGCTGTTTCTTTCTATGGTATAAGTGTGTGTGTGTATGCATACAGTACGTGAGTGCATGGAAATTCGGTCAAACAAGCATCGTCTTATTTTTATTTTTCATTTTTTAAATATAATTTATAATCCATTATTTTATATATAATTTTTTTCCTAAAATATTAAATAACATATCTAGATCTTTGATTCATTAAACTTATTTTTAGTTAACGAACTTCAATTCTGACTGGGGTCGCCTGACGGTTCACTCTTTTTCTAGTAGACCAACTACTTTATTTGACACAGATTTGTTTTTTTTTTTACTAAATATTGAAATTAACACTGTTACTATTCATTATTTCAATTGTTTTTTAATACAATGTGCTTAATATATATATTTTAAACTTATTTTCATGTCCTTTTATCGTTACGATTAACAAAATCAGATTTATCCGAATTTTTTTTTGGAGCTGCATTTTTATTACTTGTTTTTAAAACTAAACTCAATAAGTCATTCACTCACTAAATTACACATTGCTTATGTTAGTCATATATTAATTCATTTGTGGAGAATTTGGGAAACATTAACCATTTATTTACTAAAAATATAAATTACTAGCTGTGCCCGCGACTCCGTTCTCGTGGAACCTAATGTAAAAAAACAATGACTAATAAAATCACCTGAATTGCATTGTCATTACAATTACAATAACTTTTGATACAGTGAATCGATTTTAATGAAACCGAGACTAAATGTTACTCGAGGATATGCTGTATGATTTTCTTGGTGAGGTTTTATCATGAACGCAGTCCTTTAGCAGTGATGCGTGTTCATACAAACAAACAGACAGACATTTCTAAAAATGATTGAAATGTGTTTTATTACTCATTCCAAGCTACCTGCAACAATTTTTTTTCACAAAAAATGTAAAAAGTACAGGCACGTTAGATTTACATTCTTATTATATGTATAGACGTATGACAGATTTTTCCTCATGACATTGCAAACTCGAATTTATTCCCTTTTACGTAGTTTTTATACTTTTCATAAAGTGGCTTGGGTAATGTACTAATATAGATAATATAGAGTTCCTACAAGAATAGATTATTGCTGTCCAAATTCTTATAAGTTGCTAAAACTATGTAGAAAAATTCTCAATGACTCAGGATCTCTACGTGAGCGTTCAACCCTACCGTGGTATTCGCAATGGTTAACAATACCGGAAAATACCGGTTGGGTATTTGATACCGGAAACCGGGTGAACCAAACAAACCGCAGCATTGATAATATGATTGGGGTTCGCCGTACATTGGCTGTTTTTCTCCTATTCTTTTTTCTATTCATGTGGGTACTGTGTGGTTGTGAAATAAAATACGTTGGAAGATAATAGCCGCCCGCTTTTTCGTCTGCGTTTTATCTTTATTATCTTAGCGCCATTTGTTCAAGACTGATGAATTATAGAATTAACAACGATAATCAGCATTGACAATAATTTAATTTCTAATTTAAAAATATTGTGGCCATTAATCGAAATATAAATTATGCTATCTCTCAAGTTGGACCAAATTATACATAAATGTCACATTTCATGAAAATCGGTTGAGTAGTTTTGTAGTTCATCGTGGACAAATATCATGACACTAGATTTTTATACATTAAGATACTACACTACACTACTACCGATTTGCCTGACAGTGAGTTCAAGAATCATGTCAAGCGGGTTTTAATATCTAAAGGCTAAAAGGGTGGATCAATATGTGAACGATTGTGACGTCTGGAAATGACGCCCCTCTCTGAGCATCCACTAATACCGAATGTAAATATTTATCTTAATATATATATTTCTTGTGTGCGTGTGTATGTGACTGAACTCCTCCTAAACGACTGGACCGATTTTGATGAAATTTTGTGTGCGTGTTCGAGTGGATCCGAGAATGGTTTAGATTGACAATTGGACTCGGTAGGTGGCGCTGCAGTTGACTTTTAGGATTTTTTTTATTATCAAGACAGGACAACGTCCGCCCGGTCCGCTAGTGTTCCTATAAAAATATATGACATGAAAAGATAAACCAAATTGAGTTTCTTGCCGGTTCTTCTCGATGACTGGGCTGTTTTCCGAATCGGTGGTAGCTTTGACGTTCATAAGCGCCTTCTCAGGACCTAAATTGAATAAAGAATATTTTGATTTTGATTTAAACATTCGTATAACTGTAACTTTTTATGCAACGCACTGGGATATTAACTTTCAGACTTTCCTTCAGCTTACTTGACACTTACGTGTCGTTACTTACACATATTGTGTGTTGTTTTGTTTTATTGTAGTATTAGTAACGTGTCATAAAAATCCATTTGGTAGCTTATATTAAGGCAAGAGAAGCTGCGAGCAAACACTAAGCTATACAATAAAACATTGTTTCTGACACAGCTTTATTTTTGATAAGTTTGTCACTCATTACTATCACTACGTATTTTAAAACAAAGTCCGATGCCACGTCTGTCTGTCTGTTTGTGATAAACTCAAAAACTGTTGAACGGATATTCATGTGGCTTTCACCGGTAAATAAAGTAACTCATGAGGAAAGTTTAGGTACCTATAAAATTTGTCAAGGTTTTTTCATTATCAGGACGGGACGACGTTCTCCGGGCACGCTAGTTTAAATTATAATAAAGTCCAGTCAAAATGATCTGTTAATGAAATTGTCAATGCTAAGGCATTGAGTGATTAGAGATGAGGAAAGAGTACAACCAGATATGTAAGACAAGGATGGTTTGTCGCTATGAAAAATTCTTACTGGTATTCAAACCGATTCTCTATCCAACAATTTTCTGGACCAAAAAATTAAGTATATACCTATATATATAAATTAATAACAGAATATCACCCTCGGCTGAAATAAAGGTGAAATTGGCGAGTAATAGCGCGCCGAATTGTCCTCGAAGATGGTTCGAGTCGTTCTGAAATTGTCGGAACACGGTTCGTTACACAGGAATATTGGTTCATTGTCGGTCCGTCGTATTCATTACTCCTCTGATTTCGAAATTACACGGTATTTTGTAACTGTTTTACGTTTCTCAAAATCATTTCGTATCAGATTATATGCGGGGGAAGTGGGAGCGAGAGGTATACCAGGAAAATCTTTATATAATATCACGAAGCATAGATTTTGTGATGCCACAATAACTTCCTGGAAAATTCTAACAAGAGAGCCACCATCTTGGTAGAACATTGAAATGATCACAAAAAAAACCTTTTTTATCTACTCGACTATGGCAGTAATAATGTATTAGAAAATGGGTTGCCAAAAAACACTATATTAAAACATAAACAAGATAGATACACGCTATATTTTACACTAACTTTTGCCTACGGCATCACCTGCGTTAACGTAAATCTGACTTATATCTCAGTGATGGAACTATTTTGTAGGTAATATGTACCCAATGTCCAAAATTTTTCGTACTCCTAACTACGTGTATTTAAAATATTATAATCATCGATTGAACTGACAATTTCATTTGAAATATTAATATTTCCTTACTACTTACTTTTCTTTCCTTACTTCTGCCCGCGACTTCGTTCGCGTGGAATAGTTATTTTGGGCTAATGCTATCCCGCAGCGGAATCTCTAAAACAAAAGAAAACCCTGATTTTGAAACGTTCTTCATTGGTGCTCCGTTCCTATTGGTCTTAGAGTGATGGTGGAAGGTCTATAGCCTTCCTTGATAAATTACCTATCTAACACTAAAAGAATCGGACCAGTAGTTCCTGAGATTAGCGCGTTCAAGCAAAATCTTCAGCTTTTTAATATTATCAGTATAGACTATTTTCAGATGAATAATTTACAATTGTGGTAACAAAATATTAATTTTCGTTCTATTGAAAATCTCTGTGTATTTTCATTCGCCGCTTTACATGGGTAATTGCATCAAATCCGCTTCATTTAGCCTGCGCACTGCGAAAATGTTTTTCACACATTAGCATATCAATATTGCTCAAATGAATTGTTTTAAAGGCTTGTATTGTTGTATCCGAATCGGATTTTAGGCGCGATTGTGGATTTGGCTGGATTCGTGCCGATTTATTAATTGAAAAATAAATAATATGGTTTCAGTCGTCTAACAGAAATGGTGTGGTTGTTTTTAAATCTATATACATAAAAAAAAGTGTGTGTGTACTTATGTACACGCATTAGAAGTTATACTTCTTTGGCGTAACAATATAAAAATGTTTTCAAAAATTTGTTCGCCTTATTCTACGTTTGTAGAAAAAACGACACTAACAATAGAAAAAAGGTATTTAATACATTGAAAGTTTTAATAGAAAGAAATACGAACAACAAATACAAAGAAACAAAGTGTTGACTATAGCTAACTTTAGGGTATCGGTTGTTCGTGACGGTGTGCGCGCGCATCGGAAAAATTTACTCTCATCATTTTTCCCTAACGTGCTAAAAGAAGTATAACTTCAATAATATTAAAATGTATGTTTGTAATATCAAAATAATAGCTTTTTACTAAATGGATGTAAAAGTATATATGGTTGAAAATAATTTTTTCGTCCGCCTAACCTAAAAGGCTAGACCAATTTTCACAGGAATTTCACTGGCGGATATCTGATCTCATACGGAGTAACTTAGGTTTTGTATTTTTATTTTAGACTTACTGATAACCGTTTGTTCAACATCGGTGTCCAGAGCACAAGAGAGTGTAGATTTTGTGATAGTGTGGATGAAACTCCCAAACATCTCTTCTGTGAATGTGATCCACTGAAGCCTACACGAAACCGGATTCTGGGAAGCATGTATTGCTCCCGGATGAGGTGCAGATGCTCTCAACCAAAAAAGTCCTGCAGTTCTTAAACGCTATAGGACTAGGCAGGGAGCTTTAGTGATATAGGGCGATTACAATAGATCAGTACTGGTCGCAGTGATACAGGACTAAGGCCTGCATAGCCGCGTTTCTAGAATAATATTAATAATACTGTTAACCGCGACATCTTCCGCGTGGAAATTAGCAAAAAAAAATTGTTCAGCGTAACCATGTCCGTGTGCCGCACACGGTTGTCGATATTGCTTCATTAGTTTCTTATTTTTGTACGGTGTAGTGGGTTACACTGAATAACGTTTTTGTCTATCTGTTAGTTCTAGCCGATTTCGAAACGGTTGCACCGATTTTGTTGGGACTTTCATTGGCATACAGCAAAACCAAGGCGTAACTTGGGATATTTTATTTGAGACTATCTGTGATCAGCAACTTTGCCGCATGGAATTTAGTAAAAATCTATTTTTCAGCGTAAACGTGTGCACTGATTCTTCAGCTTATAATATTTGCACGGAATCCTAATTTTTTCCTCTAAAATAGAGACACGCAGACAGACAAAATATTTTAAAGTCGTTTTTTGTCATAAGTACCATATGGAATAGTTTTAATAATAAGCTGTTATTTTGACATTACGAACAGACACTTCAATTTTATTTATTTTGTTAATTCGTAATTTTAAAGTGAAACTTTTTTCCATCGCCTCAAGGTTTTTCCTCCATCTATCGCATGTCGCATTATAGCCAGCGTGCGACCGCAGAATAGGGGCAAAGTGAAAGGCGCTCGGCAAAGCAGACAAGACCAATATGGCGGAGCCCAAGGCTCTATTCAAAACGATTCAATGATTTAAATCAAATAAAACCAAATCAAATTAAAAATACTATATTCAGTTAGGCCCTAATAAAGCGCTTATGAACGTCAAAACTACCACCGGTTCGGAAAATAACCCAGTCATCGATAAGAACCGGCAAGAAACTCGAGCGGGTACATCTTTTTAACATATATATATATTTCGAATACATTATACGTTAGAATAATTTCAGTGGATGCACAGAGAGGAGTCAATTCCAGACATCACAATCGTTCACATATTGATCCACTCTATAATAGCCTTTCGACACTAAAACCCACTTGACGTGACGCTTAAACTTACAGTCCGGCAAATCAGTAATATATTTTGGGACTTTATTGTAAAACCTAAGAAACTATTACTGGTTTTGCTAAGTCTAAAACATGAGACGACTAGTTTATTATAGTTTCTAGTATTTAGATTATGCCGGTTCTTTACAAAATACATATTGTGTCAGTTTTTAACATGCGTCTATCATCTGAATGATTTTGTATTTATTATGTATTCCGTACTCTAATAAGTAGATTGAAATTAAAATCTATAGTTGGATATCTTGTCTACTTTTCGTTTCTCATAGTCATTCCCATTCCCTAATTATAGTGTTACGATTGAAAATGCGATTTTAATACCCTAAATCGAATAATTTTCCGAAAACTTTCAGTTAAATGCCTACGATCCGAAAAAAAGTTTCATAAAACCACACATTTTTTTCCATTTATATCGCGTTCCGTATTGTTTTTAACTTATCAGATAGGGACCAGATTTCCTATCCCGTGCATCTAAAATTCATATAATATATATAGATTGCGAAATACCAATAACGCGAGGGAGGAAAGTTGAAAAGCATTTCCTCAGATGGAAACGCGAAATGTATTTCAATAGAGAATGCATTTGTCACATGTTTTATCCGATTCCGTCAATATTGGGGTCGCGATTTACAGATTTCAATTCTCGTAAGGTTTTTCCCGAAGTGGATAGTGTTGCCAGCTTAAACGTTAATTATACATTGTGGGAAGATATAGGAGCCGTTCAAGTTTCGTCAAGATTTGTAAGCAGATTTTTTTATTTCTGAACCCTTCCTCCACCTCGTCAGCAAAAGTAAGCAAAGCTCTCACTCCCCTACTCTCTTGCTTACGTAAGCATTTATAGGTAACGATTAAATTTTAAAGGAAATCCGAAAAAGTAAATAATAAATATTGCTGACGTAATTATCCCTACCCTATGTTATCAAAAGTAAGTAAATCAAACACCTCTTCATCCCCTTTTAGTACTTAGATAATACTTGAAGGACCCCATATTTGCAACATCTTCTCTCGGTACATCTTTCAATCAGAGAGAATATTACATTTCATTGCTAGGTGGTAGGATACGACAAATGAAACGCGACTACCATACAGTAAGTGCACCGATAGTACTAGTGCTATGGTTAGGTTTGTCACAATTGGCAATCAACAGCTGTTTCTAGTAACCCAGCGGGGTGATGGACAGCTGACCGGCTTGATCGAGACCTCCACGGTGCTAAACCGATAACAATAACGCTTTTACAGTTTGTCGCGTTACGGTAAGAGTCAAGTCATGTTCATCAAATTTGTGATAACTCGTAATTCATGGTTTAATGTTAAATTTATTATGAAGGGCTTTGAAATTCTGATTGGCAATATTTTGTGTGACGAAATGTGGTGGGGGTAAACACGGTACACGGGTAACACCGGTTCTCGTTCCATCATCGGAGTTAAGCAACATAGGACGCGGTCGGTATTTAAATGGGTGACCGACTGGGAACGCCGCGTGTCGCTGACTTTTTGTTGTATTTTTTGACTGTAATACAAAAGTTTCACTTCAATCGTGTGTCTTTAGGACACACCCTGTTTTTTATTTTTGGAATACCTTTCAATTATAGAAAATAATACATCGCATACGATTGTTCGGAGGTAAAATACGAACATGTTTTACTGAGTCGCGACTACCATATACTAAACGTACCACTTGTAATATTGATATGGTTACGTTTGTCTCATTTTGCAGTCAATAGGTTTATATATAGTAGCTAAACGGGTTACATACCCGACTCAGTCGCTACTACTAGACATATTCGCGTAAGCCCAATCCTCTATATTGAAGATTATTAGCATCATTTTTAAATTTGTGACAATACATCACAAATAACGATGACTTTATTGTTTCAACAAGATGGTAACTCCCTTATCAGAGTTTTCCAGAGCGTTTTTGTGACAGCTCAGAATTCACGTTCCGTTTTATTATTCCCTTTCTATTTCTCTTGTGCATAATAACCGATTTATATTCGATGACACCAAAATTAAAATATTTAGGTTCAAATAAACCTAGGTTTATGATCAACGAATAAAAAAGTCGAGGCAGTCATAAGACTGTCGACAGAAGTGAAATCTCAAAACAATGAAATAACTCTATTCTCTTTTGAATTTTTCTAATTAATTCTAGACTGATTTATTTACATTTCATAATTTATATATCAAAATTATTAACATTAGTCTGATTTTGACATCTATTAGCACTCCGAATAATTATTATATACATTTTATGCAGTTTATTAATTTATCAAACATATGATAAGCTACACTATCTCTACACAATACATCAATATTAGACGTGCACAGGCCGCTATACTACGCGACGCTAGCTTGACGCAAGCTGCACAAGCGCAATACGCTCGGTCAGGCTTTACTAGCATGTCATGATGAGAAATCACTATTTTATTTCCTGCCAAAAAAACCGCTCAACGCGCCCAAAGAAGTCTTCACTTCAAAAACTTCCTTAGATAAAACAGACTAAAATCCTGTGAAATACTCCAACCACACATCCATTTTCGTCTTCGACAATTACATACAAACGTCTCTGTAGAGTATTGTATTGTCTAGTAAAATTGGCAACACTTTATGTGATCTGTCAGATGAAAAATAAACGTGAAATAATAACTATATACAACAGTCACATCCATAACCTAATACTCAGATCCATTCATCACGATAAATGTTACTGGCTGTATATAATTAATTCTAAACTTAAAATGCGTCAACCAATTATTATTCTAGAATCGAAATTAACAACAATGAAATAAATTGGCCCCGGCGACAGCTGCTGCGTACACTGACTACAATTCGTCGTTCGAAATTCGAAATTGGAATTCTAACACGGACCGCATTTCATTTGATGCCGCGAACGGTGCACGGAGTACGTGCGTCGCGTCGCGTCGTACCTGGTCGAAAATTGAAACTTGAAATTTGCGAACCTGACATCGACAAGTCTCATTGTGCTTCGCTGTAGCGACGTCACAAATTAGTACACGTACCGAGAATCAAATTCAATGAATTAATTAATTAGTTATTTTGTAAAATAGGGCTGACCGAAGGAAGAATTTAAAAAATACTAGGGGGGGCCCGGCAGACGTTGTCCCGCCCCGATTATAAAAAAACCGCTTGAAAATCCGTTTAGTAATTTTTGAGTTTATCGCGAACAGACAGACAGACAGACGCGGTAGGGGACTTTGTTCACTAAGTATAGCAAAATTTTAGCTTTGCCATAAGCTCAGGGAAATTTTAATCGAAATAGAGTGAAAAACATTCACAAAAAAGACGACGACTTGGTTTTAATTAGCTCTTTCTCTGGGATAACTTACCAAGTGATAATTGATCAGTTATCGAGTAGGATAAAAAATGATTAATTACTAAAATGACTATTAAAAAATAGGGGTTGGTGTTAGAAGGGTGAAAATTTAGGGTTGTATTTATCTTTTAATGCCTCATTATAACAAAATAAAATGAAAAAAAATTGCCCAAAAAATAAAAAATAAATGTTAGGGGTGGACAACCCTTATCACTTAGGGGTATGAAAAATAGATAGTAGCCGATTCTCAGACCTACTAAATATGCATATAAAATTTCATAAAAATCGGTCAAACCGTTTCAGAGGAGTATGGTAACTAACATCGTGACACGTGAATATAAGAAGATTAAAAGTTTATTGTGATTTTACAAGTGATAATTATCAGTTAACAGTTTTTAAATTTGAAGTTACAAACAGTGCTAAGATTATTTTTTTTCTCTTTAAAATTATATCGAATACATATAGACAAACGTTTCTAGACGTGGTAACCTCTTATGAAACGTTGAACGCCGGCTGCACCTACTGCAAAAATGTCTCATTGTCACGTTCCATCTGAGCCGAGCGTACAAGCGAGAACGCGGAATAAGCGATAGAGAGCCGCGATCGTCTTAAGCGTTCGGCTCGTGACGCATGGAACTAATCTGTATAAAATTTAAGTAAAAAAAAATATTTGAATTAACCAGTCCAAATAAATGTTAATTTATCGATATAGTTTAATTTTCAATTAACTCCTTCTTTGTATTATACAAAATAATGATAATTCAACTCGATTCATAAAAGTATGCAATTTTTCCACAATGTTTTCTTATCGTTACATTATCGTCCGTAAACCGACTTTACAGACAGAGGGGTCGGCAACGCGCATGTGACACCTCTAATGTTGCAAGCGTCCATAGACTACGGTAACTGCTTAACATCAGGCGGCTCGTATGCTTGTTTGCCACCATCGTAGTATAAAAAAAAAACAATTTTTGTTTTAATTATCAGCCGATATTGTGTATGTTATTACGTGGATGTATGTATATTAATGTCACACGATACATTTTTTTTCTATCGAACTGACTAAGCTATTGGCCTAGCAACAGCTTCACCGGACTACAATCACATTATTCATTAAACCAATGAACAAAAAAATTAGAACAAAACAAAAAAATTATAAAAAAAAACACATAGGACTATTGTAAAAATAATTGTTGATAATATTTCTTCTATTGTTTCAGATGAACGTCTAACAGTGATAAAATAAAATTTTAAATGCAATGTTTTAGTTATTTCGGTAATCTGATAATATACCCGTGATTAAGTGATGTGATGTGATTGTACGGTTTGTGATCATCATGGTGCCAGCGTTATGTCGGCTGGTGGCCACTACGGCGGTCCTGGGAGCAACGCTTCTCGCTATGGCTGCTAAAAATGGTAAGTTATGTTACTATTCAAATAATTCCAACTATTTTAATAACTTTAACTAATTGGATATTTACTAATACTAAATAATTACTAATATACAAAAATGAGTTAAATAAATTCGTCTGTCAGTCAAAGGAATTTTAATTAAACTAGTTCGAAAATTTACAATAAGAAAGTTCACTGTTTATCTTGTAAAATTATTTAAGTTAAGTTTTTATGGAAATATTGTTGTATCTTTTCCTGTAGCTATTAGTTTAGTAATTATTTCTTATTTTAAAAATATTCGATTCAATTCGAGCATTATTCACACATCTCTATTTTTAGATCTGCCTTGATAAATAAATACATGTGACTATTTATGATAAAATGTTATCTTAAAGTTACCTTTGTATTCTTTTTGTATAAGAACATGATAAGTGATTGCACTGTGCCTTATTGTATTGTAAGCACAGTACAATCTTAGAGCAACGGCGATCATATAGAGCTTGTCATTCTGACGGCAGTCATCGCTATTATGCAGGCTAGAAATCTTCTCAAGTGCAGGGTATCACTGGTTTATTCTAAAATGCAACAAACTATAAGAGGATTATTGTAACGCACTTGTGACACTTATTTGTGCATTTTCTTACCCTTATATCGCTTGATTAAGATCAGAAGAGAATGATTTTATCTTTTGTTCTCCGCCATCTGATATTATCTTTCATACTCACATCATTCTTCACGCAATCCATCTATCTCTTTTTCCGTCTTCCTCTACTCGTATATTCGTCCACCTTTATGGGGAAAACTTTTTGGTTACATGACTTTTATTTCTCTTCATGACATACTTATACCATGCGAACCTATTACTCCTTAACTTATATGTCACTGGTGATATTTTCAAATTCCCTCTGATATACTCATTCCTTTACACATTCTGGTTACATGATACATCCATCTTAACATTCGCTTCTCTGCCACGTGTAATCAGATGGATATAGTATGACAGGTAGTGTGATAGCTATATACATCTTAGATAAGATTACATAAGACACTTATTTATTATTGACCTTATAGAAAAAATAACAAAGGAAACCTAAATATCATCTTTGATTTTTAACCTTTAATTATGGCGATGACATTGACATTGTAGGTGGTAGAGCCACGCTGAACTATTACTGGTTTCAGCATGAATGGGTCGGGAAACCGACGTGAAGTAACAGTGCTTGCATTGTTGCGTTTCGTTCGGTCAGTAAGAGCGCCGGAGGGCCCCCTCCCCATTCCTCTCCGCCTCCCTCGCTTTCCCCCAAACACAGGCTGGAAGCGCACTTTCGTCGTTAAAATCCTTGTCTGTTATTCGGGATCCTCCTTATCATTACGAGATACATAATATACGCACAACATTATTGATTCGACATTGACGTGATAAAGCGAATCCACACAATCAGCCTACAAATAACTATACGACAATTTAATCAAGAAATAACGATTTGAAGATTAAAGCAAGAGTTTTATATCCAAATGAAACTTGGATAAAAAGAAATACCTTACGAAACGTTTCCATTTGAAGTGTGAATCCGACAGCCCGATTAATACTCGTAACGCGAGACTCGCGCCTCACGATTCGAAATACAAGCGAGAACCGATTCGAAATCGTTCGGGTTTGGATCGAAAATCAAAAGTTTTTATTTCATTGTCGGGCGACTATAAAATCCGCCGAGATTTTTTCGTCGAATCGTGTTTAATTCAACTCATGGATTTCTAATACATATAAATTCTGTGAAATGAAATATTTTCGGTTTATAGTTTTTTAATAAAGCCAGTCTACGTCACTAGCTTCAATGGCTTCATGACGTATATAATTTCTACTTTTTTACTACCTTATAATTACTATTATACTACCTTTACCCCCTACTGTAAATTTGTGCTACTTGTCCTCGGGAACAATACTTTTTTTGTGGGTGAAACTATACTCTATGTACTTTTCTGTACTCCTAACAACATATGTGCAAATTTTATCATGATTGGTTCAGTAGTTAAGTGTGAAAGCATAGCAAATGTATAAACTGAAATTCGCATTTATAATATTTTTTAGAAGTAGTTAATACGAGAAACTTCGTCTGCGTTACTTATCTTTACAATATACTTTATGTCCAGAGGAAAGAATTGAAGAAAAGAAAAAAGAAAGAAGAATAAAGAAAAACTTAACTTACACAATTTCTTCCTAAACAATGTTAGCCATTTAATTCTCTTCTGCTGCAAATGCATACGATAACGTTTGCCCCACTTCTCTGCGGCAAAAAAACACGTCGCTGACCGCGTAGTGTTTATACCAATCGTAGTTACGCTACGTATGTGTACGCCTTATTTTCATACGTCCTGCTAACAAACAAACAACAAAAAGATGTAAGAGTATTTCAAGTCACTAACACACAAAATCACGTTGCAAACAACGGATATCTATTCCACTATCGTATCATTGTTATAAATTGTAATACGATACGAAACAGCAAATAAAGCAACAGCAGAATAACTGATAACGGTTTATAACAACAATTACTCTGAAATGACATTATACCGTATTGTAATGAGATGCGAAAAATAGCATTGCTGTTACGATTTCGGTTAATAAAGAAAAACCAAAAGACGTTACAAATATATCTCCTTAGGATACTAACAGAGGCTATTTTTATTTGTAATATACTATAAAATATAATGGGTTTTTCTAACGATATTTTTAGCAGTATACGAGTATATTATTACTAGATACTAAACCTTTTAAATTTTTTATTTGTACTTAGTATTTAATGTAGATCAAAATTGCTCTTAACAGCATATACTTTCAACGAAAGGCTTAGAAGATATCACATATTAAATCTTACGCAAAATATGAAACTGCTGGATAATATTTATGAAGCATTTTTTCACTTTGTTAATGTAACTCCTTAGATATACACTATAGATTATACATTAATTTGAAAATTATTTACGATATCTGTGCATATCCATCTGTTCCTTTTTTAAATTTTGTTCTCGATTCGAAAGTTTTTATACCGCCCCGGTCTCTTGAGTGTCGTATAGCAGATGAGCGCTTCAATCGCTGTTTTGCATACAACTATTACCGCTGATTCTAGTCAGCGTTTCCCATGGGTTCTGCAGCGAGGTCTTGTCTTTTTATTTGCACTTATATTTGCATATTAAAAGTCTATATTAACTGGTTTGAATAAGAAAGAATAACTAATTTTGAACAGAAAATGGTTAAGAAACAAAGTTTGATTAACAATAAATACAAATTCTATCTAACGATAATTAATATTTTATGACCTAAAACCTCTCCATAATACATGTATTAAAATAGGTAACAGAACCACTATTTTTTAAATCGTTAAAATATCTTTATATATAAATTTCTTCTGTACGTGTGTATGTTACTGAACTACTCCTAAACGGTTAGACCGATTTTGATGAAATTTTGTGTGCGTGTTCCAATGGATCCGAGAATGGTATAGATTCACAATTGGACACGGTAGGTGGCGCTGCGGTTGGCTTTTAGGATTATTTTAAATTATCAAAGTAGGACATCGTCCGCAGGGACCGCTAGTTATTTATAATATCTTATGTCAATACAGTAGCCATGTAAAATAATCTTTAAGCAATAAATTACTACATATTATAATACAAATTAAATTATATACTGTCTTGTTGAGACCTTTTTTTCTGTTAACTTCATATTATTTATTATTATTTTATTATAAATTATAAAACAAAGTCCTCTGCCATGTCTGTATGTCTGTTCGCGATAGACTCAAAAACTACTGAATGGATTTTCACGCGGTTTTCATTAATAGATAGAGTGATTTATGAGGAAGGTATACGTATATAATTTATCGAGAGTTTTTGTAAATTGGTTGAAATACAACAATAAAGGTTGAAAAAGTTTGAAAAGTCAAGCCCCCTGGGAGCTTTCGTCGAAAACGCTGGCTAATTCCTTTGAGATATAACTAAACAATTGAGATAAGAAACGAGGCAGACGAGGTCGCGAGAAAGAGCTAGTAAATAATAATTTTGTTTTAAAAACCGGTCGCAAAGATTGAAAATTTTGTTTTTTTTTTTTTCGTTCATGACGCAAAGATTTTAATGTATTCGGCCTCATTTCTGCCAGCGCCTTGTTTTATTTTCATTATGCTAACGAAAAGAATCTGTGTACGGAAGATTTGCAATAAAATTTGAAATGTGATAACGAAACTTTATAACATGGAAAGTTTTTCTTAGTAAAAAACGCACGAATTCGCTGTGTGGAACAAATTCAATGGAATGAATCATGAAAGTGTCGTCAAAGCGTAACTTTGTTACGATCATTTCCATACTAAAATTTCGAATTATTCTCAAACGGTTTGGTTTTAATACCCGTTGCATATGATGCGAGTGTACAAATGAAGGAAATTGATAAAAAGAAGACAAAAAACAACATGGTGTGTGTGTGGTAAAGCCACGCGATAGAAGTGAAACCGTTGTATTACAGGAAAATAACCAAAGTCACTCAATGTTCCCAGGTATATGACTCTATAAATTTTATATTTTAATCTTAAGTAATATAATTCGGTTATTTACATGAGTGAAATGAAAAAATTGAAGTGAAGTGAGTGAGTGAAGTGAAGTGAAATGAACACTACACAGTATTAATTAGTTATTAATAATATTAAAAATATTAACAAACACAGGTTGCATCTCAATAACAGTGATTAAAGAGAGTTATATTTATTGTAAACATAAGATCAAAGTTGTTGTATTGACTTAGGATAACCAACATGGCGGCCCTGTAGTACGGCTGTATTGTCGTGAATTTGCTTGAAGGTTATTAAAGTGATAATTGTTATTGAACATCTCGATTGCATTAATACTAGCTATTATATATAAATCTGAATCAATAAATCTAAGTCACAAACAAGCGGTCGTTGTACATATAAGTTTATTTCATGCTTTTGTTTATTTGAAATTTAAGTTACAATCGCGAGGCTTGTCGCATTGCGGTCATTGTGGGAAATTTCCCATTTTCATTCGGGATTACATTTTTTATCCTACGTCTCTCATATCACGAGATTAAAGCCAATTTTCGTAACTATATAAAGGGCTTTGGGTCGCGTATTTATCTATACTAGTGTTCGGTCACTGGTCGAAATAATTATTGAAAATTGTCGCGAAATTATTAACCCCTTAGCTATTTTTTTAAGACCCAAATCTCAAAATAGCGGGTCTTATTTTTAATTGCACGACTTCGTAAATGTCATGGTTAAGTAAAAAAAAGTTCGTGCAAATGAAAAAATTATTTCAAAATATATTATTGTACATACAAATTATGATTTTACAATAGATAATTTGCTATTTTCCAAAATTGTATAATAAATCAGGTATTTTTTTAAGTTACATCTACATTGGTTTGTATGGAGATTATGGTTTTGTACATTCAGGGGTTAAGCTATTAAAAATGAGTTCGAATATAAAATTTCAATGCAATTTACATCAGTTTATACCTAAAACTTGATGTCTGTTAACTCTGTCTGGGAACTCCGCAACAAACAAACTTATCAATATATCCAATTGTAACAATTATGTCGTTTTCTGATAATAAAATTAAATTATGTTTGTAAGATAATACGTTGACAAACCGAAGAGAAAGAAGGTATTGAATCCAGTCAGACGCTATTATTTCGAAATATACTTATGTAAGATGTACTGAACAGTGAACGTAAGTGAACCGTCATACTCGGGTTCGCTGACGCGCTGAATCGTGTATCGTGGCTCCAGTCGCCATCAACTATATTTACTGCTTGACAAAGAGTGCAATAATTATTGAAGTGAAACTTCTAATGCGAATTCCAACAAGGTTGCGTTAAATGTTTAACGCTACCATGGAGGCGGTATGAAAGCACTTGCGTTAAACGTTTAACGCTCCTGGGGAGGGGGAATAGAAAGAGACAGAGCGAGAAAAATAATCAAACATTTCGTATCTTACTTTAGTTATCATAATACCATTGTAAATGTTATATTTCTCCACTCGAAAATGATAATTAAAAGATGCGATCAATTGTGAATTATAAGCAATGTTAACAAAGTTTGTCTTAAATATGATTTCACTAAAAATCAATTTCTACCCTTTCCTATTTTCATTTCCACATTATGAAGTTTCACATCTTCCGCGCGGAAGGACTCCACGCTCTATTTTTTTTTTATTATTAAATACAATAATAATATACTTCAATTATACAAGTATATATAGGTATGATGAGTATTTAAATATGACTATTATATATTTACATACATACATTAATAAAACTGTATGATCTTTAATGTATCAGTTTATAACTTTTCACTTCTATCGTGTGACAATAAGCACAAACCTACTTTTTTACTTCGAGTGTCAGTTGTATTTAACAATTCAAGGGTATTATATTTATGATAATATTATCATCTATATCAGCTGGTACCCGTGAATTAGTTCACTTGATAGTTCATGTTCCACAGGATCCAGTGTTGGCCCCAGGCACGCTTAAGGATAAACCAATACCCAATTATGGTGACCATTTCCTTGTATTTGATATATAAGTATCAGTTGTACGTGCAGACATGAAATTTGTTGACTAACGGGTATCTTATTAGAAGCTTCATACACTTACAAGCGCAAAGAGAAAATCGAAAAAAAATTAGCGTGGCCAAGGGATCGCCGTCAGCAATAAAGTTTTTTAATGAAAGTTATGGGATCAACTTATCAACTCATAAAGTGTCATTTAATATATTAGGAAAAATATTCATTTTTTTTATTGTAACACAGCAAAGTGACTGCACATTGTCTAATGGTAAGCACAGTACAATCCGAAAACACGGTGACCACCGAGAGACGAGGCATCCTTCACCGGTCGCTGCTGCCATGCTGACCTGTGTAAATGCACCTTCATATTACGTTTGTAGGAACCCTTGTTATAGGATATAGGGAACACACTGGCCGAAAGATTGTTCCACAGTTTCACGCTACGGCAAACGTAAGATGTTGCGAATTTTTTAATTCGTGCGCATAGCATTTATCGTAAAACTGTGGCTCCGAAATCCAGCGCGCGTGGTTCGGTTATGAAAAGGAGAAGAAGGGATTAAATTGAATAACTCAGAACACTCGCCATGATACAGACAGTAGAACACGCTCAGTGAGGCAATGTCGATATCGATGCTAAATCAAAATGAGTATTTTTGGAATGATCACGTGTTCAGTTTTGAGGAACTATACAACTGGCAGCACACGATTCTTGTTTGCTCAAGTTTCGATAATCGACGGACATAAAAACTCGTATACAATAGCAATAGAGAGAGAGTAAGAAACAAGAAGTCACATGGAAGGCGCATAACGCTGTTTTCTTACGTGACGATATACCTGTCAACTCCTACCGCTAACCGCGTTAAGTAACTACGTTCCAAGACAAAACATATTTTCACCTAAAATTACTGCGTTTTGGGAAAGGTTAACGATATGTTATTATTCGTATTACGCCCAATTCTTATCTGAAAATTACATAGAAATGGGTTCAGCAGTTTTTTATATATCAATCAATATATTAATTATAATTAATTATAGGAAACGCTTGTGAAGATGTGGGTACAGCTAGTACAAAAACAAAATATAAAGTAACTTTCTGTATGTCTGTTTATTTGTTACATTTCATAACCTAACTTCGTATATAATAATATTTAGCATAGCCTGAACGCCAGAAAAGGCCAAAGAATACCCTTCATTATACATTTGTACTATTACAAAAGTATACTAGACAGTCGTTCGAGAAAACTAGTTAAGTATAAATGCACTAAATTATACATTTAAAAAATCCAGTACGAATAAATTTCTGAATTAAAAATATAAACAGTATCCCGAAGAATGGAATGGAAAGCAAACCGTACGATCGGACCCCAATTTGTATTCAGGCGCGGTGCAGTAACACAAATAATACATAAAAAAAACCTCCCGACGAAATTACACGAAATGGGAAATAATAATGGACGTGGAATAACTTGGTCTGATATTATTTACCTTTAAGGTATTCGAATACACTCTTGTGTGGATGAATTATTTGTTCTGTTTACTTTTTTTCTTTAAGAACATACACGTTGTTTTAAAGAGCTAAACGGTGCTATTTTTGTTAGCCAGCAAGCAATCAACAACAACGGCGACAATCTAAAGATCTGGAATGCACTGGTCGATTCTAAAACGCGACAAATGAAAAACGGCACTATAAATAAATGGATAATTGAATCATGATTTAAATATACCACGCGATGGGAACAGAGTTTATATTATCTATCTCATTCTATCACGTTGCCAAAAGATACTTGCTGAAAAAGCAAAATCATAAATACTGTATTCAATTTAGGCTACGAGAATGAGCTTATGAACGTCAAAGTTATCACCGGTTCGGAAAATAACAAAGTCAACGAGAAGAATCGGCAAGAAACTCGATCTGATACATATTTTTCAAACATAGAAAAGTTATATTCGTTTTTGGTGGAAGCACAGATGTTGGCGTCATTTCCAGATGTAAATAACGGTATACATTACTCATATTTGTCTCATGATTTACTATTTAAATTACTATACTCCTTTGAATGTTCACAGTGCGGACCAGTCACTAGTACTATATTGGTAGTGGATCACTCAAAATACTTTGGGCACGAAACATAACTGTTATAAAATGAAATAAAAATTCTGGATATTTTTTTTCGGTTCATGACCAAAAATGTCAGTATCTTGTGGAATTTTTTAAGTAAGGCTGGAATATAATCCAACAATCGATTTAATGTAAAAAAAACAATTCTATTTCTAAAAAAAAGTTCAGCTATTTGCGGCATACTAAGAAGTAATCGGATATAATCCAATATGCCGAATAATTCCGTAATATTAATCAATCAAGAATAATTAATTGATTGAGAATAAGAAAGTAGACAAAAAACCTTAATTAAGACAAAAGGGAATGGATGAAAAAGGTTTGTGTAAAAATGATGACAATAATATTACGCGCTTCTCATAAACGTTTAATATTACGTAATCAGAAACGTATTGATTGTTCTTCTAGCTCGAGATTGTTCTGGAAGAAAACCTATGTATTTATATATTTATTTTCCGTATTACTGGGTTAGAAATCTACCGTGTTTTTTGCAATCGCGAGAGGCTAGCAGGAATATCTGTTAAAGGTGTTTCTTACAAATAATCTTGTAGATAGTATTAATACCCAAATAGTGCAGGTTATATACTTATGAGGATTTATTCAAACTAGTGGGCGCCCAGTGGTCGACATTCGACCATAGTTCATTGAATTTTTAAAGTTTGAACTTTATTAGGGTTCTTTTATCAAAGGGTATAACGTCTATAATCAAAGGCTTTCATCATGCCTACTCAGTTATATGCCACTTTTTTTTAAATTATATAAATATTAAAAAAAGGCTGTCTAAATGAAAATTGAAATCAATTATAAATTTGAAACAAATAACTTTACGAAAATAAAGAAATTTATCGCAACCCATCACACAATTTTCAATTAATTTTACACGACATCATGGGCGCGTGGTATTTCTGGGTGACGTTGAATTAGATATAGTCTGTACATTATGAGGAATAGTGATATGCCCAGTATCATCATTTGGAAAAGTAATGGATACACAATAGAATCAAATGATGAATGTTTTTAAGATGTTTTTAATACTACCATTAACTTTTGAAAATGAATTAATTTTGTTCATAATTCATCATCAACGTATATCATAAAGTTTTACGCAATTCGGTTAAAAAGGGGTACAAAGTTTTGGCTTCACGTATTAATATATATGATGATGATGATTATTCAATAGTATTTGATAACTCACATTTCCACATTCGATACCTCGTTACAATAAATAAAAAATAAAAAAAAATACAGTCGAATTGATAACCTCCTCCTTTTTTTGAAGTCGGTTAAAAAACAAAAACATGTTAATATTTTTACATTTTAAACTAAACATATTTTCATTACATTAATATGCTTCGTAGAACATGAATCGTTTAATGTGAAATTTCGTCAAATAACGAAAATAATGCTAAACTTGTTTAAACAGTAGCTTTTATCGAAGTCGATAGAAGGATACACATCCATTAGTGTTCTATTAATGCAGTATAAGCAATTTAAGACGAATTTTCTCCTTTTTTTAACAATAAACAACGAGTTTTACCAAAGTTTACAGTTTTAACTCCAATAATCAAGAAAGCGTTAATTATTTATGTGACAGAAAAGATAGAAATAACACAACTTAAAATTAAAACTTATTCAAAGCAATCCGATTTATCTTACCTTATAACATGTCGCTGCTAATCAAAGCATTATCAAAGAGTTACAATTAAAACTCATCATAAATTATGTGGTTAACGATCTAGGTATGACTCAATAATTACAACGAAGACTTCACCTAAGAGATATGATCACCGACTGAAGATTAGTTTAATAAGAACCTATAAAAGATTCGACATCCGTGGTGAGAACTAGTGTGATTTGGCGTCTGAAGCAGTTCTTATGGTGGTAATATACTTGAATTCTTTGACTTAACCACTTTACGCTCTTCATGGTTTTTGTTTAATCTTCTTATGACGGCATAAGAATTTACTAGAACATTTTGTACCACCTGCAAAAAGATTTATAACCAAGGTCACTCTGGAGTATAACTATTCGATGCGGGTTGTTCTAAACGACCGCTCACTATATTACAATTGATTGAGATCTCTGTTACGATTTCCCTAATAACACTTTCGGTTTTCCTTTAAAATGCTTCCGTATTAGCCTTATTTGAACGCAACTCGGGTTCCATATCCCACACGGGTTTACATTACACGGTTAATTTACTACTTTGGTATAGGATTTGGATAATGCCGAGCTTATGGGAACATTTTTGAATAGTAATTTGTTTACCTTTAGCTATTTATGTTTATGTAGGTGAGTTGTTTGCATTTGTTGGAAGATTAAAGTACTTAATTGGTGTTTTTTTTAGCTTCGTACAGTATAATCTATGAATAATGGAAACTGTTAAGAGATAAGTAGGTTTTACAGCAAAGTCACTAGCACATTACTCATGTGCCAGATACTAAGTCAAGCAGTATGCCAAGCGGGTTTTAATGACAAAAGGATATTATAGGGTGGATCAATATGTGAAGGATGGCGGTTTCTGGAAATGACACCCCTAAAATCGATTGTGACTATAGAGCTTTGTTATAAAAATGAGTACTATAAAAACATAAACGAGAGTGAGTTTTTTTGCAGTTTTTTTCAATGACTGGGTTGTTTTCCGAAACGGTGGTAGTTTTAACTTTCATAGGCATCTACTCGTGACCTTGAACATTTTATTTTTTATTTTAGATAAGCTTTATCTCTAACTATATTGCATACAGCTGAAACAATAATGTTAATGCAGAATACTGCTGAATAACACATACCGAGCGCTTCAGTAACGAAGTCATGGCCGCAGTACAAATTTTTAATGACTGCACACAGAGGCTGGAGTCATAAAACCCGTGGTTATTACGCCCTCAGCCCAAACAGCGCCTACCATCCCGGTAGTAATTCTATAGCAGTTACGCAAACCCCACATGTGCTGGATTTTAACTGAATAGACCATAAATTTTAGTATAACAAGGTTTTTCACTTATTTCAGACGGCATTAAAAAAGTTTTTTAGGGTAAATAAACAGTTTTAGCTTTCTCTGGCCAGTGGTTGAAGTGTACGACTAAAGTTATGGCGGTCGAATTATTTTTTCCAATATCAAGTGAAGTAAAAAAATTAGGATTGTTTTTGTTTTGTCCTTTTTCAATTAGTCTTCAAATCAAAATCTCTCATCTAATCAAGTGACGATTTGATCAAACGCTGTAATTTCTACTCTGGTAATCATCGTCGTGAAGAAATATTTACGTATAAATAGAATGTTAATCTATCTTGTCTGTACTTTTTCCATTTTCGTGTCTAGGAATAAAATACATTTCAATCATTTTTAGAAAATTCTGTCTGTCTGTTTCTTGCTAAAGTACTGCGTTCACGACAAAACCTCACCAAGCGATCATAAAGCATATCCTTGAGTAACAAAATCTAGTCTTGATTTGATTAAAGTCCTTTCACTCTAGCAAAAGTTATTGTAATTTGAATAACGTCGAGACTTAAGTACCAGAGAAAAGTAAATAAGTAAATGGACTCATACATTCAGATGATTTTTTTATCACCGTTTTTTTTTACATTAGGTTCCACGCGGATAGAGTCGCGGGCACAGCTAATTGTCCATGAAAATTAGTAAGCAGAAAATGTAGCTCAAACCCTAAAAGGTTATAACATCGTAATCACCGTAAAAAGCAGTTGATTTATTTATTAAACGAGACCAAAAATGAGTGAGTAAAATATAAATACAATTTTAAATCCACTTTTTTATTTTTATATATTTTGTTTCTACTATGTCATGAAAGCTCGGGTTCGGCAACCCTTAGATCTTATTTAGTGTCCATTGAACTAAGTGTGGAGGTGGCGATGTGATTGTCTTTTCATTCTAATCAAATTTTTAGTGAGCGAATTTTACGAAAATCTACTTAGTAAGTTTTAAAGATATAAAGGAATTTAAGTTAAATTCTTGACTCTGTTTCGATTAGATCTGTGAGATTCATTAAGTTAGTTACAAATCACGTTTGCCGACACTAATATCAGATAAAATGCGTTCATGAAAAATAGTTTTGGGACTTACAATTAATTACTTTCGAAGTTGAATACCGATTTTTTTACATAAACTTCCAAATCGTAAAACGTTTTTGAGCGACTGTATAGTTAAAATATAAGTGTTATTCAAACTTAACTTCATCGTTTGTACATTAGGACCTTTATTTACCTACACATATGTGGAGGTTTAAAAGTAGTTATATTTTTATTTATTTTTATTCTCGTTCTTATATTTATTTCTATCATTTTGTAAGCCGTCTTAAAACATTAACAAATATGTATATAGTAAATTAGTTGGAAGAGACATTTCCCCCTTTTCTTACGCGTGTCTTATGTGATTTTATTATTACTTTGGCTTACTATCCAATACAAATTGATTTACTTAAATAAACAAAAGATTGATTATTCGTAAATGGCATTGAAATTGCACATAAAATGACATCAGCTGTCGTCATATGGAATATAATACCTACCTTTGTATACAGAGGAAACTTTCAATAGTCGATTATGTTGGTTTTTATTCTTTTGTTGCTTAATACACCTCGGTACTATTATAATATATGGTAATTGTTTATTAAATTTTATTTTTATTCAATAAAAATGCAGTTACAATTGTGCTTTTTAATTCTTGTTGGTCTTCGTAAAAATATCTGCACTTTTTTGTATGGGAAAAGTACTCAGAAATATGTCACGATATTAATTAACATAAGAATTAATTCTATGCCTTATAAAGCTATTCTCTAAAGTTGAATGTAACTGCCCTAGTTTACAAAAATACCTTATATTTGTACGTACATTTGTGCAATAAACTCCCTTACAGCCCAGAACGCTACATTATCCGACATATATCTATCTGTGGTTCAGTTCAGTTCAGTAAATAGTTAACCCCGCCCTATATGGCTATGGCTCGGATCCAAATCTTTGGTCGTACGATTGGGTATAAGAATTTAAATACAATATACTATACCGTCACATGAATATTGTGAAAGAAAAGGGCACGAGAGAATAGCGATACTATGTAGTAGAAATCATTATGTAAATACTAAAGGGTTATATCTCTACTTACCTAAATAAACAACCAGCATGATCCAAGATTGGTAAAAAAAATGTGTATAAATGAGAACAAGAAAATTTGTTTAATACTTGAAAAATTACCAACTATATCCAAGACGTCGGATGCACTAGAGAATCAAGAGGCGGAATTATTTCCTCCGAAGAGGCTCATTCTGAATTCTGTAAGTGCTTTACGTACTCGTTAACTCGTGCCACAGATGTCACTGCCCTTATTTTTTTTTCAGACCAAGATAAGTGCTCATAAATTGGACGAGAACGGACCGGACTTGTGTCTAATTTATATAAGCATGTACGTATATTTCAGGATATTGACTCGGTCGTTTGCGTTAGATGCGCCTGAGAAAAACAATTTGTAGCTTGACTTATGTTTGTGATCGATCTAAATTGCTAGCATTAGAATATTCCTCCGCATTGTAAAGATTCAGAATAGTTATTGAAGTGTTAGCTACAGATTTAGCTAGTTTGTATTTAATACTAGATTGAAAATGTCGCACAAATCTACTATAGAAATCGCTATATTTATGGGTTGGCTACATTGCAATAAAAAGAACCGATAGTTAATTAGAGGACTGACATTTCACGACGTTATGTAAATACGAGTAGAACTTAAAACTTAATGTGCAGGAAATAGTGATGATGATACTATCGTATAACATTCGCTATAAATTTGCTATGGGCATCTAAAATATAACTGAGTTCCAAGTGCGTATTTTACTGAGGTCAAATTAACTGATACAGTAGACACTTGTTCTGAGTCTTTGTAATAGAAAATTTCATGTCTGAACTCCTCTATTTAACTTCCGTTTATGGGTATAATTAAAAAAAGTATTGAAGACAGTTTCCGCGAAGTTGCAAAGTGTTGTACGTCTCGGGAGACTGAGTTTGTGACTGGCGCAGAACCTTGGCTTTTTGTTCTTACTTGAGAAACTTTTATTCTCTGTTCCTACTACAGGCGCTTAGTTATCAACTTTTGCAATGAGTAGATTTTGCATTTTATATTATTCTGGAACTATTTAACTACATTGCTACTTTTATAAATTGCGCTGTCTTTTAACTGAAGGTAATATGTCTAGTATTCGTTGTTATAAGTTTTTAATTGTTTCCTCAAATATTTTTGTTATCTGTGGAACTATTTTTACTTGTACTACTGTTCTTTCCGTCTGACGCGCTTTGTGCGTAAATTTTTGATTACTGATACCTGTTTCATAATTACCCGGTGAGGGTTAGAAAGTCATCACCATATTATGTTTTCATTATAACATTTATATTTTTCAATTTTCCTCATGCCCTTATTTCATCTCACTCTAGGACTCCAATTTAAGCTATTTTAGTGCCACGTCAAAACATGTTATTTCTAAACGATCATCCCTATTGGATTTTCCTTGTGTTCATTTCTTGTTTTATTATGCTTTCTTATTCAACCCTCATTAAATAACCTGGATCAAAACCATGACTAAAACCTACTTTACATTGATTATATAGCTTACCTTATACGTAAATGTATAATAACGGACGAGTTTATTAGAATTCTTGAAAACAAAAATATTAATTATTTGAAGAAGCTTATTTGCAAATTTAGTACAGTGCTTGACTTTTGTAACAAAACTACGTACATATATATCCGATAGAAATTTGATTGTAGTATCTTTTGTATTTATTTAGCTTAGTTACCTTTAGTTTGTTACCTTCTGTTATGTTCAACTGACCTAAATTGCTAAAATTGGAAATGGTAATTGCCTGGTAATTGAAAATAATCTAAATCACCCGACATTACTATACGCGCTATATCTTCTTTATAATTCAATACTTCAAAGCAATCTCCGTCTTAGGTCTGATTGAAAAGAATTAAGCCATACTTGTTGCGGATTGCCGAAGGTTTCCCATCCCATGAGACTTTGCGTCTCACTGTCGCTGAAACTTGTGTCCTTTTAATAAACACATACCTATATATGCCACGATCTACTTATGAGTACCAATAACTTCAGATTAATAGCAATATGTATACATACATTTCTTATTTTTTGTTCATATTGTATCGTAGTATTACACCATTCCTCCAGAAGATATTGTTGGAGGGCATATATTTAAATCACATACAATTAATGAAGTAGTGGTTGCCTTACCAACAAATTTTGATGTGATTTTTAAAGCCATCGGATATTCTAATTTCACACCATTATTTTTACAATTACAATATTCAAACCATATCACGGAAGACATAAAATATATTTTACTGAAGCTAACATACTGGTAGTTCATGAAACTATAGATATATTTGTAATGAAAAGACAATCACTTCCTTTAGGTTCGATCACGTCAAAGCTATTGAATGATTGAACTTGAATTTAAACGATGAATTGATTGAACTTGTCGCTGTAGGACTATGACCATTAGAGGCCAAAACTTTGGTAGATGGTTTCAAGCGATGGTGCAACCTACTATTTTTGGATAACAGTAACCTTTTGCTGTTTAAAATAAATTAAAAGTTTATTTAATGCACAGCGAAGAAGGCAGCTTTCAGCTAGGTTAAAAATAAAACCATTCTATAAGCAATCTATTTCCCGTTGAAAATGTCATCCGCATAGGTAGATAGATTTCGTTGTACATTTTTTTACATCGCAAACATTTATATATCGGTTTGATGTGTGTAAAAAAAATCTTCCTGCATGATATCTTCTTCTCCTTTGTTTTCTTATCTTCCTTCCTTATATAGTTTATGAAGAGGATAATTATTACAAAGTGTCTTGTGATGACTGTCTTATGGTGGTCCTCTTGTTAGGACTTTCCAGAAACTTTTCGTAACCTCTCAGAATTTATTCACCGTGTAATTATTTCTCATCCACTTGTTCTCGATTAGCAAGCTATATTACGTTACTATCAGAATTACAAAATAAAGGATCAAATAACGCGAGATTATGAAAGAAAAATAAAAGTTTGTTAATATCCCGCTAAAACACTGTATTAAGTAAAGTAGTCTTAAAACTTCGATCTCAAATAGTTTATTTATTTATTTATCAGACAAGAATCGACAATAGGAATGTAATAGATTAGTTATAACGTACATTCATACTGTTCAAAATTAAATATGCCACTAATTACAATCGATTACATAATTTATCATACAATACAATGTAGATTTATAATATAGGTAGTGGGCCTGGCGGACATTATCCCGCCCTGATAATAAAAAAACTTTGATAAATTATATATCTAAACCTTCCTCATGAATCACTTTATCTACTGGTGAAAATCGCATGAAAATCCGTTTAGTAGTTTTTGAATTTATCGCGAACAGACAAAGGCACGTGGCAGAAGACTTTGTTTTATAATATGTAGTGATACAGAAGATAATAATAATATAGAAGATACAATTAAGAAAGGTAAAAAGAAACAAGAAAATAAAAGAACTAATAATAGTAAGTTCAATTCGAAATAACTCGTTATCATTTTCATATTTATGTAGTCTATAGCTTTTATGTTCCTACTTTAACATTCCTCAAAAGTACTGCACGCCAAAGACTAAGATGCCGCATGCGTAGAACCCCCTTTACAGTATGTACATACATTTATGGTTCATGATGGCATGTAGGTTAAAAATTTACAATGTTCAAGACGGATTTTTTACGTCAATAAAACACGTACCTTCGAGTTCTGGAAATTTATTTGGTATTTTTTTTAATTGGATGGTCATTCTTTATTAAAATTTAAGTGGATTTTTAATCACATTCTTATGAAGGTTCGTTAAAAAATTAGTAAAGCTGCATCATATTAGGTACGTTCTAGTCGGATACGAGGATTCCCTGATGGCTTATCCGACGTAGGTTCGAATCTTGCATTAGCCAAAGATTTCGATGAAGGAAAAGATCGTGGTGGATCCATAGGTAGCGTTTTTTAATACCGGCCTAGTTTCCTACTACACTCAACATGAAAATAGTGTCCAAGCACTTGTTGGTGTGTGATGACAAAAAAGTTACGTCATTACATAGTATAAAACAAAGTCCCCTACCGCGTCTGTCTGTCTGTCTGTTCGCGATAAACTCAAAAACTATTTAACGAATTTTCAAGCGGTTTTCACCAGTGGATAAAGTGATTCATGAGGAACGTTTTGGTATATAATTTGTCAACGATTTTTTGATAATCAGGGCGGGACAACGTCTGCCGGGCCCGCTGGTTAGTTAATAATTTCCTTTTAATCCTTCCTTTTCATAGCTCTCTATTATTTATATAATGTTGATACAAAACGATCTCCTTGTTCTTTCTTAGGTAAGTACTAAGTAGATTTTCAAGTGCTTTGTAATCACTTAGACTCTACAAGCTCTGCAAATACCTATAGGATTCTCTCTCACTTGAAAGTATTAAGAAAGGTTATATAAAATGTACTTGGAACTGGCGTTATTTAGATCCAATAAATAACTCATACTATATTAAGTATGAGTAGAGCCTAGGCATTGAAGGTTCCGTTGCGTACTACAATATATTTATGTATTAACAAAAAGGACTATTATTATTTTATCATTCAGTTAGGGATCCCTTGCATATGTTAGAGATACAGGGACCTAGGAAAATGTTTTTTTTTTGTATGGCATATAAGTAAATATCCTTATCATTACATAGTATAAAACAAAGTCCTATACCGCGTCTGTCTGTCTGTCTGTTCGCGATAAACTCAAAAACTACCGAACGGATTGTTATGCAGTTTTCACCGGTGGATAGAGTGATCGATGAGGAACGTTTTAGTATATAATTTGTCAAGGACTTTTTCATAATCAGGGCGGGACAACGTCTGCAGGGCCCGCTAGTTAATTCTAATCCTTACTAATATTATAAATGTGAAAGTAAATTTGTTTGTTCATTACGCTTTCATTCAATCAATCATCTTGGAAATCTGTATTCACGTTGTTAGTGGAACAAAAAGACATGGACTACCTTTATCTAAAAACTAGTACTATTCTTAAGAGATATATCAAATCAACTTTAGTGTGAGTAAGCTACAAGCAACAGCTAGTTAATAATATAAATGCGAGAGTGAGTTTGTTTATGAAATCAAAATCAAAATATACTTTATTCAATTTAGACCCTGAGAAGGCGCTTATGAACGACAAAGCTACCACTGGTTCGGACAAACAACCCAGTCATCGAGAAGAACCGGCAAGAAACTCGATCTGGTTTATCTTTTTATGTTATATATTTTTACAATAACATAAACATTTACATTCGTTATTACTGGATGCACAGAGAGGGGCGTCATTTCCAGACGTCACAATCGTTCACATATTGATCCACCCTATAATAGCCTTTAGATATTAAAACCCGCTTGTAATTTGCCGCCGCTATTTGCTTGTAACGTTTACGTTACAACTGTTGAACCAAGAATCATGAAACTTTGCATACACGATATAAAGGGTACGTAAGAGAAGGACATAGGGTACCTTGCGCCCAGATCAAAAATACTATTTTTTGAGGAATATGTCACATCTATGTTGACGCAAGCACAGTTGTGGACAACGGCTAGTAGAATACTATCTACTATATAATTTAATATAATAATCGTCAATTTTTTTAATACTATATAGGTTTTATCATTCGAATACAATATCCGTGACTAACACGCTAAAACTAGAGGAGGGCTAGCTATTGAAACACTTCTAGTTGCTTGGTGACAGATTTTTAACTCAAAGTGGAAATTAGCAAGGTGAACATTAGAAGAATGCTACCGTCATCCTATGGCTTCCTCATAAGATTTTTTTCTCATTATAACACAATTATAGGGAATATTCCAACCAGCTACCTTACAATGGGTCAAAAGATACATCAGCCTTTTATATTTAATAGAAAGAAATGAACACACTAATTGGGTTCATGTTTTGGTGCGGAACTCTAAATAGTATTTGTTGACCGTATAAAGAGTAAGAACTACTCGAAACCGTTGTTTACACATGAGTTACTTAATGATTCTGAAGAAGACAAAAAGGCACGGAGATGGAGAAATAGTGCTTCATTATTTCAGTCTACCTACCCGTATACTTAGCGTTATGATAAACACAGAGAATTATGTTTGGTAAGATAAATATCAATTAAAAATATTCTCCAAGAATCTCAAACTGTTTTAAATAATTATATAGTTGTGTCCGAGTTAGTAAAAATAAAATTGGGCAATTACTGCTTATAGCTAATATTCTGTGGGCAAGTATCTATTGGACTATTTAACACTATGATAGCGGTGCGTTATGATGGCCGTTTTGACGTTTATCCGTTCATGAAATTTCGTATAGATTAATAACTACATTTCAAGTCGCAAGTTGCTGTTCTTTACTGTTATTAGTGACATGCAGTTAGTCCTAAAATTAATTGAATTTTAAATATCGAATTGTAGGACACAAGATTATTTTAGTACACCGATTTCTAACTTATACATATGTATAACTATACACTATATATCTGTCTAACTACTACTATATTTAACTATACAATATGTTTCCGCGAAGAATGATTTCACGTTATTACAACAGAAAAAAAACAGCGCCATTTGACATAATCCTTAATGGCTTACAATTATCATAGTACTTATTTACAACACAACTAAGCATTTATATTTCTCAATATTCGATATATGTATTTATATCCCATATATGATTATATATGTAGGATCATTGACCAGCACAAATACCACCTCCAAACTCGCATCAGTGCTAAAGCATTATATCTTTATATATTTGTCAAAAATTAATCGTCATTTAATGTCACTGTTGTAATGTGTCAAAACGACCAATATACCATTATATATTACAGTAAAGCATCGATGTATTACCGAACGAATAAACAAATAATATTAATTATCAACATCCTTCACTGTACCTCTTATTTCTAAGGGGACTGCGTGACAGAGTGTCTTTCAAGAACTCGGCAGCGTACTTTATAAAGTCAGGGACATGTTTATGAGCTAAGTTTTGAGCTTACAACGACTATCTGTTACTTCGAGAGTTGACAATTCCGCAGAAAGTGGTCCCTCCGGAGCGTAGCCCTATGCTATATTTTATGCCCGTGTAATAGATTTTGTACCTGCGTTGGATGTCTTGTTAGGAAGTTTGTAAGTGTCGACTTTGGCCGGATCAACATAGTAACGAGTTTGTTATAACATTGTTTATTTGAGAACTATTTTGATGTTTGTTATTTCACCATCATTATATTAGCTTTCACCAGCTACTATTTACTATATGCCACTCTGAAGGTTTGCTGTTGAATCCATTCTTTGGCGTTTGCACATCAAGTTACAACAACATTTTTTCAAAAGTCTCCGCTCATTGCTACTTGTACTATTTTGTCTTTACCAAGCCGCGATCTGTTTATAGGCATTATTTCTGTCTCTTCAGGTTAATGTGATTTTGTAAGCGATAAAATTCTTTATTACAGTATACGTCAGGGAACCAGAGGTCAAAAAATAAGCAAGCTGGCAAATGGCAATATACCTATTTCATATAACAAAGAACAACCAATTGTTGTAGCAGAAAAGTTCTCACTATTTGCTTTAACCATTTTGTATACAAAATAGAAAAGTATGAATTTGGTTTTGAAAGGTTTGGTTTTATACGCGAGATTAAAAGGAGTACAACCAATAAAATTATGTGACATTGAGTTAGGATGTTTTATAATATGGTCATTCTACATAGAGACTGAATCTCAAGTAGAGCTGCCAATAAATAGGTACTAATATTGTGGCTACAAAATTTCAACTTTGGTCAAACTCTCAACGGTGTTATTGAAAACAAATATCTTTATTAAATCGATACATGTCTTATCAAAATATTATTCCGTTCAGTTCAACCATTTATCCCTTAAGGGATATCGTATAATGTTAATAAAAAAGTTATAATTATTTTCATCAAAGTTGTTCTAGTCAGTTTCATTAAAGTTTTCTCCTTGGGTGACTGTATTCTGCGAAATTGCGTATGAATTAATTGGGTGCGTCAGTACGGATATCGAAAACTAGGAAAGTTATTTGAGTAGTCTACCTCTAGCCCAAAGTTGTAGAAGATGATAATAATCGCTCCTTTGCTAAAATTGCTACTAAAATTGACGCAGCTAAGTCTACGAGTGCGTTATAGTTACTGTTGGGGCCGCCGCCTGTCAATATGGCGACACCTCTCGCCCTCGTACGTCACCGGCCCGCGGTTAGGCGGGGTGAGGTGGAAATGAGGAGAGACGTGAAGCGAGGCGACGTTCCCCGGCGGTGGGCGGGCGTAGTACTCTCGAAGGTGGTAGCGAGAGCGCCGGTAGCCCGCCTCGGTGACGACAGTCGGATGCCGGTGATGTCTTGAAGGGGCCTCGAAGATGTGCAATGTGATGCACGAGCCAGCCGATGAAGATGGTAGATTTTGAAGCGAAGGTCGGGGTGGTCGCAAGAAAACACCGTGGTTCTCGTATAATGACCGCGTCCCCGAGCCAACAGAGCACTACTACTGATGATGTAGACTTCTCGATATTACTATTCAATGTTATCTCAATGAGATGTACAAGCAAACTACTCGATGTTATCTCAATAAGATGTACAAGCAAACTATCTCGATGTTATTGCGATGACTTGTGCAATCAAACTACTCGTTATTATCTCAATAAGATGTACAAGCAAACTATCTCGATGTTATTGCGATGACTTGTGCAATCAAACTACTCGATATTATCTCAATAAGATGTACAAGCAAACTATCTCGATGTTATTGCGATGACTTGTGCAATCAAACTACTCGATATTATCTCAATAAGATGTACAAGCAAACTATCTCGATGTTATTGCGATGACTTGTGCAATCAAACTACGATCTAGTACCGCACCGACCGTGCTTATAAGCAAAATCGGGCCGGCAACTAACGGTATCCCGTTAGACGTCGTGGCTCTATGCGTTGGCTCGGATATCGCGTTCCTATTTATTTATCATATTTATCATATTTTTACATATAAAATGTCTATAATATCAATTTCTTATTATCTATTTGCATGCAATCTATATTCTAAAATTTACATCGTATATCTATCTTACATATGAATAAAGTTATCTCTATATTAAGCGCCGTTTCGCACTAAACTCTATATTCTATTCTATAATTCTATATAACTCTATAATAATCTTATTACATAAACCTTAACTTATATTCATATGTAAATCTATTTTCAGTGTGTTAAAATTTACATCGATCTGTATAGGGTGACATAATTAATCTCTATATATATTCACATTCACATTCACTCGATATTCAATGTTACATATCGTTACGTTATGTTCGCCAGTTATATATATATATATATATATTCCTTGTCATAATATTAATTCCATTCATATTTTATTTTAAAACGATACATAATAAAATTAGAAATTTCTGTTTACAACGCCGTTGCGTGAGAAATTACTGTAAAGCCATAAAGTCCCGTTCGACTTGCAACTTTCAACTATTGTTTGTACAATTACCATAAAATAAAATATATTATTTTATTGGGCTCGTTCGGGTACCGTAACGTCATAACGAATATTATTCGGCGGACCCTATTCAAGTATATTGCTTGAGCAATAACCATTTAACAGAAAATATATTATTTTGCTTTATTCAAAGGCAAAATCCACCGCCTAGTCTCTGGGAATTTAAATTTATTACAAAGGTAAGCCGGTATATGGCTGGAGTCATTGTTCATAAAATTACTAAAAACCCTGAGATCGAAGATGTCCGTTATGAGGAACCGTTGTAATATTTTATGTACCTCTATAACCATTACGTTTGTCTATATTAAATTATACAATCTTCCATATTTGCCGTTCTATATGATCGTATAATTCTTGCTATGTAACGTATACTTCAATAGTATATAACGTGTGTAACTCTATCATATTCTCTCTATGTTTCCATGCACACACGCTATATATTCCATACGGCATAACTTAATCACATCCATCATGTAATTCCCTACTTAATGCGAATGTAATCTATAAGTCCCCTATACTAACACACATAATTCTATACAATCCGTAATTCAATAATTCTATGCATGATTCTTACATATCCATAATTCAATCCCTATTACTATACATATCACATCTATAATTCCATATTCAATAACTCAATACATACATAACATACCTACAATTCTATATCCAATTTATATATCTATTCTATTATACTCGCATGCATTAAATCTAACAAAGTCTATATTAAATGTCGATAAATCTATATCTATGTTCTCTATAAAATATCAATAAACCTACGTATAAATCTATGTACTACTTATCGTGTGCGTCGCCAACAGTTACAAACATTACATAAGTCAACTCCTCTTTGTATACCTCTTTTGAAGCGATGAAGGCTCAATGGCAGAGTCTTTGCATACTGCAGCAGTGGTATTATACTTTGGTGGAGGAAAAAATCGAGACGAAATAATAGCATGGGTCGTAGAGCATTTTTCAATGTCTGCTTGGATAAACACTAGGCACAGGTTGAAAGTCTCTCTCTTACGCTTACCGAGGTGTCACTTTGTAAACATCTACAAGGTATATTTAAAAAATGACGTTATATTTACCATTCATTTATTGAAAAGAATCGCTCCATTAAATTAAACATCAATTTCTTATAGTTACATAAACAGAAATAAATACTTTAGAGTAGTCTATTTTACTCAATTCATCAGATATTTTTCATCTTCTATAATTTATTTTGTTTCCTTGGAAAAACAAAATTCAAGTGTGATTTACGCGGTTCGATAAAAAAGTATGCCGAATATATAAAAATCAGTCTCGTTTCTTAACGTTAAGTCGCATTATTTTGTCATTATGTAGCTCTCCGGACAAAAAGTTATTTGAAATAAAAGTCTTCAATCTTCAATATTGAAACTGTGAAGAGATATTACAGGTTTTTTTATAGAAGTCTTTAATCGACGTCTGTATTACTTTTTCTGCATATTTGTCAGTCGCTGCCATTCATCTTAAGTGTTAAGTTCAACTAATATTCAAACGATGGTGTCGCCAAAAGATAGTACACGTCCAGCATCAATATGACATTTAAACACATTTAAAGATGTTGATGATTATACTTCCACTTGAACGTGCCATTACTCACATAATAATAATAAATCAATAGTGCTTATCTCTAAAGGACACTCTGCTAACTACTAATCTGTGAATACGCCTTCCCAAATATATTAGAAATACTAAAACATTTCTCAGGTTTAGCTTTCTTCGCGATATTTTCATTCACCTCGAAAATAAAATCTATATTCCGCCGATTAAACTAACCACTAATCCCACCACGACTTTTTAATTAGTCTCTTGAAGCTCTAAACTGCCGTAATACAGTGTACGATTTATTTGAATTTACCCTTGAATTATCACCATTTCATAAGTGCTGATTCTATTATAGCGTTCAAATGACGATAAGATTTCAGTAAATCCATTCAAAACCTCACTATCTGCGTCCACTTCATTAAACCTAAACATTGGTCGGTAGGACGAAACAAAAGTTCTCGTGGCTCGAAGCTACCGGGCTGATCCATTCCGCTCACTTGCAAACTTTACTTGACATGCTGTAACAAGTTGAGTCGTAAATTCGGATCGTTGCTCCGAAACTGTCACATAGTTGGAAAAGAATAAGTTTTATTCGCATCACGAGGGACTCCGGAGTCAAGAGGGGAATGTAATGAGAAGTAACCGGATAAGCAGCTCTAATAACAAATCAAGTTAGATGAGAGGACAAACAAGAGGTAGACGTAATTCATATTTATAACGAGGGTTCAGTGAAGTTAGAAGATTTGCGTTTTAGAGATGTCTTCATTTTCTTAAATTCTAGACATTCTGTGTTAAACAATTTATACACGTTTTGGTATACCGTCATATTCATGATCTCCTTCAGCATTTTTCGTGTCGGAATCATGCGTTTACACTCAGTGACTGAGATGATGTGCGAGTGATTTCTTTTTTATTATAGGCTGCTAACTCGTAGTTCGCTGCTTTTGCGGTAAACTGCTTTTATTTGAATAACATAGGGCTATTTTGGTAACATACAGCTAACTCACAGGAATCATCTGTAATTATTATGTTGTTGTTACTAAAGTTTTTTTCTTTATTCTAACATTACAAAGTAACTGCACTATGCCTGATAATTAGCACAGTACAATCCAAAAAACAACGGCAATTATTGAGAGTTAACTATCCGAGGCCCATCAACATCTGTCATATCGGCCTGCGTAACTGTCTCTTTACTTTACGCTTGAAAGAATCGATCGCATAGGAAAAAGGGAACACACCGGACGGGAGATCATTCCATAGTTTTACGGCATGGCATATATTTACTTAACGAACTTTTTAGTTCGAGTACAGATGGAATTTACCGTTAAACTTCGATACCTAGCTCGCGTGGCTTGGTTATGGAAGGGAGAGGAATGAATTAAATTGAATAACTCTACAGAACGCTTGCCTTGATACAGTCGATAGCATCACCATTGTTGACAATGCGGATAGTCCATCTCTGCAACCTGTCAAAGGTCATCATGAAGGTACTCTGTGGATCTGCCTCAGAGGTGCGTACAGTATTCTACGCATGGTCAAACTTGTGTTTTGTAAAGAAGATACAGTTGATCGGGCGTAAAAACCGTCGCACCCTATTCAGGATTCCGAGTCTCCGACTGTTGTGGAGATTACGCTCCTGATGTAATCCCTGGGATTGAGATTGCTGCAAATATCTTTATCTAAGATAAGATAAGCGATGACAGCTTAATTGATAGCGCGACACAGCGTCGATGGGCGTGAGTTCGAATTCACGCAACTGAGTCGGAGCTACCATCCTCAAGTTGAAGATTTGTCGACACGCACCTGTTGATGTTTTCCAGCTGCATTTGAGAGCGAGTCCCATCTAGGCTTGGCGTGTTTACCATCTTATACTGTGTCATCATTTAACATCAGATGAAATTGTGGTCAGACGCTAAAATTTATAAAGTATAAGAAAAAACGTTCTGGAGAGTTGAAAGTTTAATCTTTATTATTTGTTATGTATGCTTCTATCCCGCCCCTCTCGACACGGCCCGTCTGCATTATATTCTTCATTCTCGCTTTATAACTACAAATTGTATGCTAAACTGATACATTCATACGAGTTGTAGCATAATATTATATATATGACTAGCGGGCCCGGCAGACGTGGTCCCGCCCTGATTGACAAATTATATACCAAAACGTTCCTCATGAATCACTTTATCCGCTGGTGAAAACCGCAGGAAAATCCGTTCAGTAGTTTTTGAGTTTATCGCGAACAGACCGACAGACAGACGCGGTAGGGGACTTTATTTTATACTATGTAATGATATTCTAACATTAAAATTCAAAGATGGTGGTCCCCTTGTTACAACTTTCCAGGGAGTTTTTGTGGCATCTCAAAATTCATGCTTCGTGGTATTACTTCCCAGGGTCTTTACTTGAGCAAAATAACGGAACTATATTACGTAAAATGCCACCAACATTACAAAATACAGGGTAAACTAACAAAAAGATTATGAATAAAATATAAAAATCACTACATGGCGGACTATGATCCCGCCAAAAACTCCAAAATAGTAATTGTATATTAGCACATATTATTAACTACCGAAAAAAAAACTTACAAAAGTAACTAACATAGCTTAATATCTTATTTTACAGGCATATTTCAGTATAAATTAGTCATTCATTCTTTAATAATGTAATAAACCAACAGACATTTCGTTTGCGAAATATTATAATAAATCTGCGTCGGTTATATTGCGACGTCAGGTATTTTATTAAATGTCTGGAATTATTTTTCCTTGCTTAATTTGATCTCTGATTACCATGTAGACGGAAGCTTTTTGTTTTTAAATAAAATCCGACATTTCTCATATGTTACTCGGTTTTTGTAATTAGAATTTCAAAGCCCTCCCATAAGAAATCTCACTTTAAAAAGACAGGTTTTCTTTTTATCTATTAATAACTAGTTTTTATCCGCGGCTTCGCTCGTGTTCATATGAATTTAACCTTACCCTCGAGAATAATACTTATTCCGATATTGAAAATTGATATTTTTTAGATTTCCGACAACATGTGTGCAAAATTTCAGGATGGTCGGTTGAATTTCAAACCGTAACAAACAGATTCACATTCGTATTTTTAACCGACTTCAAAAAAAGGAGGAGGTTATTAATTCGACTGTATTTTTTTTTTATTTTTGTTACCTCATAACTTTGGACTGGGTGAACCGATTTTGATTATTGTTTTTTTATTTGAAAGCTGGTACTTCCCGTGTGGTCCCATTTCAATTTGGTCCAGTTCCGACAACGGCATCCAGTGCAAAACCGTATAAGTTTTAAATTTGCATTAATTATGTAAACGACAAATAGACGAATAACTCAATATCACGCTAACCGATTTCGATGATTCATTTTTTATTGGAAAGGATGTACTTCAAGGGTAGTTTGATGAGAATTTGGTTAGGTTCTGATCATGGGATCCGTGACAAAGTAAGAAAACTTTCATGAAACGAGCCTACTCCTTTCTTAAGGGCCGGTAACGCATCTGTGTTTCCTCTCGTGTCGCAGGTGTCCATGGGCGGGCGTGATCACTTACCATCAGGGGACCCGTATGTTCGTTTGCCACCAATATTATAAAAAAAAAACTCTTCAATTCTTAGGAGCCTATTGTGCTTATGTTCGTTGCTGTGTTGCAACATGACGCAAGCATTGTAATTACATTACTTAAGGTGTATTATGTGTGAAGCGATGGTAGCCGAGTTGGTGGTAGAAACTATCGCGGATTATTGATAAGGTTGCGTTCGTACCAAACGTTACTTATTGTACAACCAATTGAAACCATATCGCATACCATACCGATAGATACCATACCGCAAAAATGCGCATATTTTAATATACTTAAGGCGGAACGGAGTTCGCGGGCACTGCTAGTAAAATATATTTATGTACACTAAAAATGGAAAAATAAAGTAAATTTTCAAAAAAAAGTATTAACCGACTTCAATAACAATCAAAAACCCATAAGGCACTAAAAAGCGGAAAATAAATAGTTTATCAAATTAACCAAATTAAATAAAACATATGAATATGTGTGCTACCTAGAGATGTATTGGAAGTCGGTGCGAACCGAAAATCATATCATAGGTACAAAGTTTAAGTCCACTCTCGCGTCTCTGTAATACATTTCTACCTGGAACAAATTTGAAATTTCGGTTGGCACCGACTTCCAATACATCTCTAGGTAGCACAGATATTCATATGTTTTATTTAATTTGGTTAATTTGATAAACTATTTATTTTCCGCTTTTTAGTGCCTTATGGGTTTTTGATTGATATTGAAGTCGGTTAATACTTTTTTTTGAAAATTTACTTTATATAATATTAGTTAGGACTACTATTTTTTGACAATGTGGTCTAAGATCGTAAACACGCCACCTAGATTAATTTACTATTCTAATAACTATTCGTATTAATAGTATTTTGTGACATTATTTTCCCGATTTTTATAAATGATTTCTTTGTTTTTTCACAGTTACTTCGTGAGATAAGTATATTTTACCTGAAATCATGGTACCCCTATAAACTTATAACAAATTGACAGTGATAAATTAAGTTATAGTGAGCGGAAAATACTATTGCATAGCTGGCAGTAAACAATTATACTCAACTTTCAATTTTTGGAAACAATATAATTTGAAGTTTTGTGTACCATAATTTGAAATTATGGATTTATTACAAAATAAGTAAATTCGTATAATATCAACAACTCAGGAGGATGGTAAGTAGGAGAGAATTGGTGGGTAAATAGGGAAACGTAACGTATGAGAAATGTGTATGTTTTTGTATACGCTCTCAGTAAAGCCATAACCGTATCTTACGTCGTGCGACACGCAGTTTGACTTACGACACTGTATGAAACAATAAACCGTGCCTTTTATAGGCCATTTTGTTTTTTATTTCGACTCCGTTTTTTGTTTTCAATTGTCGTCGCAGAAGCATTTGCCAGTGTCATTGTTTTATTTCCATTAAATTTGTAGTTATGGTTTCTAAATTAATTTTGAAATCTCCTACAACGTTAAAGATATTGTTCAAGGCATATTCATAGGAGCGATGTCATTTTATATTAAAGGTGTGGATACTAGAACTTTATAAGTAGATTTTGGGAAAACCTAGCATTGAGTTTTACGCTATTATTTCGATTAAACTTCAGTTTCGTACAAATGTAATATATATCATAATAAATGTCAATAAAGCGATAGACTATAATGTAAAAAAAGATAATTAATAAATCTACCTAAATATATAAACAGGCATAACTAAAACAGCTCAGTACCTTTTTATCCTCAGTTTGGAACAGTTTAAAAATACTTTTTTTATCATCGAGAAGTCGTAGTTTTTATTTATAATTCCCTGTTTATCACACTTCTATTCTTTATATCTTTTAAACACTCTTTATTAACGACTAGCCTCTGCCGAGAAAAAAGCACCGATTTTGAAACATTATTCATTGGTGTCCCGCTCCTATTGGCATTAGCGTGATGATATATAGATATAACCTTCCTCGATAGATGAGCTATGTAACACTGAATTTTTTTAGGATTTTTCAAATCGGACCAGTCGATCCTGAGATTACCCCCTACAACGTCACAAACTCACAAACTTTACCTCTTTATAATATTAATACTATATAGTCTTAATAAATGTGTAAGGCTGTTTGTATATATAATGTCGTGTGTTTTTTTTCATATTTTGATTACAATATAAGGTTTTTATAATTTTGTAAACAGAGCAGTGCCAAATACCCCATTTGATTCGTAGTTGGTAATCATTTTGTATCAGTTTAATTTATCGTTAACTTTATCGCTTGTTCCATACATTGTCTGATAGAAACTTGGCCAGAAAATATACCTGTGATTTAACGTTAACGCCGTGTAAAAAAGTTTATAGGTTTTTGAGTTATATGGTCACTTATACGCAAACAAACGGGTTGAGACGCGTAGCCTTTTATAAAATGTAAGGAAGGAATGTCTATTGATTCTATGTTTAAAACTTTACTATGTATCTCTGAGATGTAATTTTTTATCAAATCTTTCTTAATTTATAAATGCGAAAGTGAGTTTCTTTGTTTGTGACGTTTTCACACCTTAACTATTGAACGGATCATAATGTAATTCTGCATAATGGTCAGCAGTACAGAAAAGGACATAGACTACATTTTACCTATAATAAAAATGTACCGTGCTCGAGGGAAAGGTGAAATCTATATTAATACGAGTAAAACAGCAGGCAAAACCTAGTTTATTATACATATAATATCAAGGATTTTTTTATCCATGTATTAATTTGATGATTGTAAATAAGTTTTACAAACGTATGTAATTATAATATTTGAAAAAAAAAATGGTTTAATAAATATGTGTAAAACATCTTTAATTTACAACAAAATTTATAAATGTTTTTTTTTTACTTTATTTTTGGCAACCAATCTTTTAGATTATTACTGCCATTGTCGAGTAGTTAATAGTATTACAAGTTCTTCTTCTATTTTATTTTTGGCAACCATTCTTCTAATAGACTATTACTGCCATTGTCAAGTGAGTATCGATATTACAAGTTTCTTGATATAATTACAATGAACTAACAAGAGGGTGGCCATCTTGTTAGAACTTTCCATGGAGTTTTTCTGGCATCTCAGAATTCATGGTCCGTGGTATTATTTTCCATTCACTTCGCTTATGCACAATAAACAAACTATATTACATAAAACACCACCAATATTACACAATATAGAGTCAAGTAACACAAGGTCATGAATAAAATATAAAATCCACTACATGACAGACCAAAATCCCGCCAAAAACTCCATTTATAAATGTTGTATATACAGAGTATTGTAACGAGGTCATGTTAAAAAAATTCTATCCACCAATATACAATTATGTACAGAATGTTGTTAATTCGAAGTAACATGTTCCATTTCGCATAAACAGGAAAATTTAATCAAGCGCGAACCCTTAACAAACGTCGTTACAGGCGACGGTGATAGGCGAATTTAAAATTGGAACGGTGCGCCTTACGTCACTGCCGCCCGTGACGTTTATTGTTTTTATTCGTCAAGAGCACTCCGGACACGTCGCACGTGCGTAACTTGATTTTGTTGCAGAATTTAAATGTATTAAGCGTTCCAAGCTGTACATTTTTTTTTCTTCTAATTTATGAACAAAGTACTGTTTTTGAAGAAGACTTTTATACATGCTTTTGTATTGTAACAATTCCAATTTCATGCACATTTCTTTGAATCAACATACAAAAGTAAAAACTATTTTTAATTTGACTTCAAAGCGTCGAGTCACGGATATTTCATAAGAGAATAGTTGTGTCCAAAGCATTCTTACTCTTAGGATTCTGCTCGTAAGAATTCAACCCGGTCTTTCTTGGTACGCTGCCAGCGGATAAATTTATCTGAGACGTTACAAAAAAAAGTAGATTAGTTTTAAAGTGCAGGAGATGCTTAAATTAAGATTGAATCATGTTAGTGATCACGGAGATCTAGCGGTTTTAAATCTCAAAGCCTGAAAGTTTCTTATATCAAATTTTGTGTGACCGCATTGGTTAATGGAGGATCTCTGATTCACCTATCTATGTCGTACAAGATATTCTTCTGTGGTGGTATAACTTTACTCACTCATATTGAATTAATAATACTACGAGTAATGTTGCCAAAATGCTAGACCAAGACGAGACATTGCCAGGTCTTGGTATTGGTCCTGCGTCAAAACACCTACTCTTAGTCTTTGTATTGCTTCCTCGGTCTTGCAAATCTTGCAATTATCTATTAGTTTATTCCTATTAATTAACATGTTAGATTAAATCTTAGAACAACAATCAAGCAACAGATATCTACGAAATCAGTCTATATTAATTAATGAAATAAAGTGATCTATGCTGCCGATGTATTTATGTATCTACTAGCTATAGTGTATCTAGATAAGAGTCGATACATAGTAAGTGTAAACGTATAGCAATAATGTATATTATTACTAGCTTTTGCTCGCAGCTTCGCTCACATATAGGTAGGTCACTATCCCTCCATAATGTTACTTTTTTCCTTGATGAAAGGTATTCTGTGTCCTTTTCTATACTCCGTACAACGTGTAGGCAAACTTTCAGTCTTGGTATTGGTCTTGCTAAAATTCGGCGGCCTTGGTCTTACAAAAAGCTAGAACAAGACCAAGACCATGTCTAATTTTGGGCAACAGTAACTACGAGCTTGTGATGAAGGAACATAGTTTATTTCCCTGAACATGGTACCTTGAAGTTACTTTTTTTTTGCCTGCAAACTCTTGGTCTGAACCGTTTTATGCTTTCGTCTATTTTATTAGTTATGCCAAATCGTTGTAATTGTGAGTAACTATTGTTACTATTTTACTTACCTATTAACTGTTTTAGACCGGCTTTTTAACTGAGATTATTGCCCCTATGGCGGTTTCCTTTTTATCTTTTATAGGCATTTTTAAATTATAATCCACAATGTCCCGCGCCGGAGCGTCCACGGCCCGATGGTTGGACCTACTAATTGCGTCGTCAGTCACGTCGGTACATTAGAGCTGGGTGTTGTTGTGTTTAAAATCTCTTATTTTTACTAATATTTTAAATGGCAAAGACCGGAACGTACCTATCTGTGATGCCCGTCGTGTCGCACGTGTCGTTGAGCGGCGGTGATAACTTCACGTCAGGTGACACGTGTGTTCGTTTGCAGGAGGCTAAAAAAAATATGCAAAGACGTGTTTGTTTATTACGCTTTCATGCATTAACTACTAAATCAAACATCATCAAATTTTGCATACACATTCTGAGGAGTACAAAATAGGACATTTTTCAACTAGAAAAATGAATAGCTTTTTCAGAAGAATAATTTAAATCTACACTAATGCGAGCGAAACCAAGAGTAAAAGCTAGCTATTATTATAAAAGCTATACCTCGTTATTTCACTCGTGTTTTATTATGCACATACCTTTACCTACAAACTTTATTCTTATTTGGCGTTCTTCCTGTCTTACAATTTCTATGGTGACTTCGCTCCTAAAGGATAATGTTAAATGTCATATAACCTTGCATAATAATTAGAGATTAATGCGTCCAAATAAATAAAAGCTTTTGAATTAGGCTGGAGTATAAATCACTGATAAGAATTTTGACTCTTATATATTAAGCCTAAGGATTGAAATCGGTATTTAACTAATCGCTGCCTATTACAAAATTCCAATAATTCTGTAGATTTGCAAACGATCCAGCCCTATTATATATCTCACCAAAAAGCAATTTATATTGATCGCTCCCTTCCCAAGATTCATTCGCATATCTCTAACAGCTGCTGTGTAAAATATTCCAACACCCTTTTTACTATAAAAATACAGATGAATTTACACGCAACCAACGCAGACACAATTTTGTTTGAACGCTTTTAGGGCTGCCACTTCCGTGGCGTCGAAATAAATTGATAAAGTTTTGGAAAAATGGCCCCGATCGCTTTTTATCTCCGCACTTTATGTGTGGAGGGTTGCGTTGTAAACTACGGAAACTTTACCTCAAGCTAAAATATGATACACTTGATTTTGTGATCAATTTTTAATCGTGTCTCCACCCTCGTCTAACGAAATTATTTTTGTCTAACAGAGATAAATTCAATTGGCCAGACGTGGTGATGTCACGTGTAATAGATTGCTGATTAAATCGAGATCAAGAAAGAGTAAACCGATTCTGTAGAAAATAACCTTTGGCAAAATGTATTGACGGCAGAAATCTTTTCGAGAACTCCTGAACAAAGCGTGTATAGAACAGTAACAAATGACGTAAAAGCTATGATGGTTCAGCGGTTATAGGTTTTGCTAGCTGCACTTGAGATTCAGTGCCTCTTAACTCACAACGTTATTTAACATAAGGTGAGGTTCTGTTGAAATTTACAAAGTATAAAAAAGTGAAGAGGTATAGAATAGGCCTTTGGACAAAAACTCTTGCCCATAATGATGAGGCTGATGGCATATAAATTATTTTACCGGTGGATAACTAACTGTAGACGTAGTGTTTGAACTATTGTATAAGTTTAGTGTAGTCCAAATATTACGTCAATCAATGTGAGTCATAAATGATGATTTATGCTTGGTTTGAACAGCTTCATCGTGAGAAGGATCGGAAGTTAGTCCTGGAAAATTTCTTTTACTATATTCATCATCATTAGCCTATAAGAGACCTACTGAAGTGCCATGAGCCTCTTTTTGTAGGAAGATATGGGCATAATCACCCCCACGACGAATTTTTTGAAATCCACGGTTCTATATTTTTCCACATACGGTTGCACTACAAGAATATTTCTCAGGTTACAGTTTTCTCTTGAGGGTTTTCTTCGTGTTACCAATTTATATTAGTAAATGAACGCGAATTCCAAAAAAATCGTTTATATGTTCGGGGTTTGAACCTGCGAACATCGGATTGATATTCTACCGGTCAAACCACTACGGCTCTTTTTATATATTTTTATTCTTTTACTGTATTACTGTACCGTAAACATCACGTCGAGCTCATAAAAGAGAACTCATTAAAAAAAAACAACTTACCATCTATAGACAATAGAAATAAAATTACATGCTCATAAACGCACCTGGTAACCCTAATGTATCGTGTTTTTTTTCGTCAAGTACCTCATATACGAGATGTAGGCTATAATGTACGTACTTAATCCGGGGAGTCACGTTTATAGCCTTTTGAATGTGTAAGGTTGGAGAATTCGCTGAGAATTTACGTAATAGAAGTGGTGCCAATAGAATATGTAATAAATAAATATATTGATATAAACAAGTGCGAACACACAGAGCAGTTTTATGATTGTTCCAAGTATACTAATGAAAATATATGAAGCTGAGTATATTCAAAATATGAACACGAACTTATTGAAAGAGTAAGAACTATAGTTATAAAGTATGTGTGTAGTATTGAGGCTATAAGAATAATCTACTAGCTAATTTCATATTTGCCGCTTCAACAAATTTCGCTCTGTGGAACTGCTTACTTTATGTATGTATTATTATTCATTTGGTGTTTTAACCATAATGACCTTATTTATAATAATTATTGTATTTGATAGCCTTTTTTCAATTCGGTCAATTTGGAATTCAATGTCAAATACACACATAAGTACACCTTTTGTTATCAACTTACTAATGGAGAGAAATGCTCGGGGATATATTTATGTGATAATGAAGATCCGTAGTAAACGTAGTATTTCCACGAAATATGTTGTTACATCTCAAAATGTGCTAAGTCCAATTTTAGTCTTTCATGAGTTTTTCTGAGGATGGTTTAGGGGCATAATTTATCAATTTTGTAAATTGCTTGAAATATGCCTTGGTAGCTTTCATCTAAAAAGCTGCCTAAACCCTTTGAGACATAACAAAACAATTGAGATATTAAATGACGCAGACGAAGTCGTTGGAATCAGCTAGTAATGAATAAAAGCAAGAGAATTTCGAAAAAAGGTTAGAGGCAACCCTGACGCATCGAGTTTTTTTCGTCAAATATTTCACGTAAAGAGATGGATGCTATTATGTACGCACTTAATCCGAACAACTCGGTTCACAGAGTCTCAATGTGCCTCTTTCATGTAAAGTACGCTTAGGTGTTGTATAAAGAAGCTTGACATAAAAAAAAACATGTACAAATATGTACGGTTCGATTTTTGCGATATTAATCATACTGGCATTGATGCGAATGGTAAAGCCTTGTGAATTTAATAACTGGAGTTGCGATGGGATCACGGTATCGGTATAGAAAAGTTATAAGTGATAGGCATAAAATTTGTTAGACGCATTAGAATCAAAAGTAAGAAACAAATAGTTTATTGTTGGAACCAGCAAAACACTGAAAAAAATATTCACCAATTGGCAAACGTGGGTTATCCGACGTTCTCACTGATCGAACGAAACGCAACAATGCAAGCACTGTTACTTCACGTCGGGTTTCTGCGAGAGGGTGGTACTACCCCGGGCGAGCCGACCCATTAATGCTGACACCAGTAATAGCTCCAGCGTGCTTCTACCACCTATACAATAGCTTCAGCGTGGTTCTACCATCTCTAAGTTTGAAGTTGCAATAGGTAATGCTTATATGAGTGTTTAAAGCTATGCTTACTATTTTTGGATCGACATGGCGATGGAATATTGTTCCAAAAGCGAGTAATGTTATGTACATCAATATAGCAAAGAGAGGAAACATATTTATTGTAACAAATAGATGGAAAATATAATAGTGAAACAATAAATTTACTAACATATGTATAATATAAAGGAATAAAGGAAATTAAACGTTACAAGATATTCAGAATTTGCTGGCTGTCACCATATGGCAGTGTCAACGGCGCTGATTTTCAGTTGTGGCTAAGTGGTTTTAACACTATAATAATAACAATATAACAACTCTATAAATGTAAAGGTTATATATAGTATATAGATATATGTGTATATGAGTAGATATATAATAAACACAGTGATAAACAAGTATTAAGTACGTAAGTCATAAGAATTAAAGAATGAAAAAGATAATGGGATTATTACGTTGCTATGTTCAAATTATAGCATTCAAAACACGCCTGGGAGTCAAGTAAAACATTTTTAAATTATTTTTAAGTATAATATATATAGTCATGTTGTCAAATGCTTAGGAATATGAATGATCTAAGATCTAAAAATCGTCTCATCTGTTTTGCTGTAATATTTATAAACATACGCATATTGTGAGCAAGATATAAAAATAGACCGTAAAATTTTATGACATCTTTTCAACTTAAATAAATCTGACTGAATTTAATCTTTCTTACTGAAAATATTACAAACAATAATCTGAAACGCACGTGATGAGCTTTGATTATTTCAGACTTACAGTTCTCGCTATATCTGACTTGAATCTTGAATCAGTTGTAGGATATTCTATGATAACTTATGCTAACTTTGCGAACAGTCTTGCGCTATACATACGTACTGTAGAACTTGTAAGTCTGTATAAATCAAATGATCTCTTTAGGTTCTAACGATGTAAAGAAACAATATGGCAACCGAAAAGTTTGACGTTATTATGTCAATTCTATCAATATTTTTATGTGGTATTACTTGAAAGGTACTTTTATGTGGATTTTTAATACAATTTTTGATGTGATAACGTCTTATAAATCGATGAACGCCGGCTGAACGCACGTAAAAGCATGACTCATTGTCACGTTCCGCCTGAGCCGAGTGTGCAAGCGAGAGCGCCGAACAAGCGATAGAAAGGCGCGATTAGTCTAAGCGTTCGACTTGTGACGCATCCAACTCTCTTCCACTCCATCGGTCGATGCGTCCGAGTCGTTATCGCGTGAAATTATAGTCCGCAAACCGACTTTACAGACAACCATTTTTTTTCCCATATGGGCGTAGTGAAGTAGGTTTTTCTAAACATTTTATTTTATGCAAATCTTGTCCTGATAATAACAAATATAATAAAACAATTAACAGCAGTCATTCGAAAGTTTTGCGCTTACATATATTCAACAACTGATTTTTATTCGTATAGATATAATAGCGGTCTCAGCAGACGTTGCTGCTGATAATACGTTGCTTTATAATAAAACAATCCTAAAAGTCAACCGCAGCGCCATCTACCGGTCCAATTGTGAATCTAAACCATTCTTGAATCCAGCTGAAAACACACAAAAAATGTCTTCATAATCAGTCCAGTCATTTAGGAAGAGTCCAGTCACATACACACAGACAGAAGAATTATATATATAAAGATAATTATCTACTAACGTCACTACGAATAACGGAAGATATTTCATAAAGAAAACATTGATATTAAAAATTCATTTCGCCTCGAAGGCGGAACCATCTTGGAATTTTCAGAAACGTCGTGCGGAAAATTGAATTTACTGTTTTAAGTTCTAACAAGACGGCTTCTTGACTTTAACTTGATTGCTTGCCTTTAATTATATGAGTGCCATTAGGCCTACATTTTTTCGTTTAAAGGTATTTCTGTGATTTTTATAAATTCAACTAGTTGACCTGGCCACGCGTTTCTGTGGCTCAGTTATTGGGAAAAAAATCAGAATTGAAACGTGGCACCTTCTATCAGATATGTATTACAGTCGCTTCTACATTTTTCTGTCAAGAAAATAAAGCAGCATGTTTTCGACATTGATAAAACTAACAATTAATAACAATAATTAACATTGACAACCAATTAATTGGCAATTAAAAAATATTGAGGCCATTAATCGAAATATAAATTATCCTCTCAAGTTGGACCAATTATACATAAATGCCAACTTTCATGTAGATCGGTTGATTAGTTTCCGAGTTCATCGTGAAAACATCATGGCACTGTATTTTTATATATTTACTAGCTGTCCCTCGCGGCCCCGCACGCGTTTTTTAAATGTATTAAATAACTATGGTGTCATAGTTACAAATGTTTTTGAAAAAGCATTTCGGTAATGTACACACCTACTTACAATCTTACATTACGCCATCTACTGTAACATGTAACGTGTACATTAGATATGTGAATACGAATAGTATATCGAATGGGATGGGATTTATCATCAGCAACATACCTGGAACTTTAACCTACTATGTACCACCCTCAGTGCTCATTAACACTATAAAAGAAAGTAATGAAAATTTTAAACTATACATTATCGAACAATATGTGTCAAATTGTTTATTATATAGACAAAACATGCCCATATTGTCGATATAATTGTTTTATTCTTAGACGTTGCTATAATCACTGAGTTATGTAGATGCAAACGCGGTAAATAAAATAAAATAGCCGCCAAATTGACCAAAATGATAATATAATTCAAATTACATACATTTATTCTTGGAGTCCAGTGCAGCGCACGTCTCACGCGCTTAATTACAGTAAACAAACTATTTTTATTAAATTCACATCACTTCATAGTGTAAAACAAAGTCCTCTGGTCTGTCTGTTTGTCTGTTCGCGATAAAGTCAAAAACTAAAGATCGGATTTTCGTGCCGTTGTCACCAGTAGATAGAATGATTCATGGGGAAGGTTTAAGTATAATTTTTCAAGGTGTTCTTTTTATTATCGGGGCGGGACAACGTCTTCCGAGCTCGCTAGTTGTCTGCCCGTAAAAGTCCCGTGAAAGTCATTCCAACCGATTAGGAGATAGTAGAATATTGCGGACGAAGTCTTGAGTAACAAAATAAAATAGTCTAAGTTACTTCTCACCTTGAGTTATCTGCCAGTGAAAGTCCTGTGAAAATCAGTTCAAGGATTGAACTTCAAGCATTACGGATATTGCATTGCGGCCGAAGGCGAATAAAAAAAACCTAAATAACTTTTTATGAGGTCTGCTATCTACCAGTGAACACCCCGTGAAAATCGGTCCAACCATTTTGGAAATAGCAATGCGGACGAAGCCGCGGACAAATAAACTACAATATGTCAACCGCTATAATTTCGGCTATCTGTCAGTAAAATTCCCGTTAAAATAGGTCCAGCCATTTTGGAGATTACCCGGAACAAACAAACAAACAGACAAAATATAATAATAGACAAAATATAAAAAAAAAATATGGTCATTTGTAGCCATATACATTCACCAAAAAGTTGTTATTTTAATTGTACATGCACAAACTTTATTTTTATAATACGTAATAGATAACAAATTTTGAATAGAAAAACAAAATAAACTTTGATAATGTTTGCGATAGAAACTTACCACGTTACCATGGCAACGTATATAATATTAACGCTAACGATATCTCTCAAAAGGAAAAAAGTGCCCGATTTTGAAACATTCTTCATTGGTGCTCCGCTCCTATGGATCTTTGCGTGATGATATATAGCCTAAAGCCTTCCTCGATAAATGAGCTATCTAAAACCGAAGGGTTTTCTCAAATCGGACTGGTAGTTCCTGAGATCCTAGCGTTCAACCAAACAAACAAACAAACAAACAAACTCTTCAGCTTTATATATTAGTATAGATGAAGAAATATGAGGTATGTGACCTTAATGCTATATTATCAAATAAACTTTTGAAATAATCTTCAGAACTATGGAAATGTTTTTTCAATTTGCAATATTTTTAACAAAGAGGGAGTCTATCTAACACCACGCTATAGCCCTTGGTGTGAGTATTTATCATATAAATTACAGATCAGCTAATACACAAAGCGAATATGAAATTATAATCTAAGTGGGCCGCGCAGTTCATCGTATAGTATCAATGATTTATGATTTATTTTATAATTAATATCAGTTAATTAATCATTAATACATCATAGAATAAGAAAACTTTTACCACAATTTCATATAGAATATATTATAGTACACATTTTTAAATATAAGAATATTCAGAGTTTCGTTAACATGCACTTGTTTATATACATTTCAAAATAATATATCCACTGTTTTTAACGCTTTTATTAATAGTGTCATAATCTGTACTGAGACACAGGATTGCCTAGTTTATGGCAGCGATCATCATGTAGAATTCATGAGTTTTTAATCAACTTTTTAATATTTCCATAATTATGCGCACGCAAATAGTTAAATGCGAATAAAACTGTAGGTCATAGATATTGTTGTATAAAATTATCATGAAAAGAAGCAGTTTTAAAATTTTACGACCGACCTAAAAATTTATAACTACATAAATTTTCAATGACTCTGGCAATTCACTTAAGTCGTTTCACTAAGTACCGAGTCACGGAGCCGATATCCATGTTGACCAGTTAAATTGAGTTATGTGGCCATTCGGAAGATTGCATCCGTTGGTGCCGTGGCCATGGGGCAGTTACGTTGACTTATAACTTTGATGCCAGCGTGCGCTGAGTTGTGGTCTTTTAAAAATCCTTTGGTAATAAAATAAGACTGATTTTTAAACGTTAACAGTTTTCTGAACCTAAAGTAGAACATTTTATGTAATACGAGCAACGTTACTGTATAACTCTTTGATTGTTAAGCCGCAGTTATGGTTTTTAAAGATAAGAATAAAGCCGTCATAAATGCAATAATCTCAATGAAAAATCCGATGTATAATAGTTTATAGTAAAGTAATATAATAACAATTGTTGCTCATATTTAAAAGCAGGAAAAGATGCGGACAAAGGGCCTGCAGAAATAGAGAAAAAAGCCTCAGTTAAAGCCTCTGGGATAAACGATATAATAAAGTCTTCCATCATTACAATATAATTAGTGTAAGTACTAAACACAATTGTGAAAGCCACACCAAAATCCATACTGAAACAAAAACATAACAATGTTCAATAACTAAGTGGATTATCTGTGAAACCAAACATTAACTGGCAAAAAACAATATGTATAGTCCCGTCTATGTGTTTTCCAAAAAACTTTTAAACATCTTCATATAAGGTTACTTAGCACTCAGCAATTTTACCCCAGTTTAAGAGAAAAGTTGACATCAGCCGCTAACTTTAACCAACTTTAGGCCATTCCGAAACAATGTGAAATGCGGTACGTGCAATTCAACGCCAACTTTCTCACTTTCGGTGCTGTTTAGAATGTCACTTTATTAGGAATTTTGGCGTTGAAGAGTTTTGTATTAATTTGTGAAAGGCGAAGATAAAACAATTCACTACCTTTTGAAGTACAACTTCTTATCCTGGCTTTGAAAATTATGATCGGCAACATTTTTGAGTGACGATGAGTGGTGGGGGTAATCACTGTGTCAGGTATAGTGTTTAAAATACCGGTTCTCGTTCGATCACTGAAGTTAAACAACGTCGGGCGCGATTCATATTTTGTTGGGTGACCGCGTGACGTTCGATTTTTATTGTATTTGTTATTCACTAATTATAGTTTTTGTTGGGAGTCTATCATGTAACGAATTTTAAATTTTATTCATAATCATGTGTTATTTCACTCTACTTTTTGTAAAATTGCATTTTACGTAATGTAGTTCGGTTATTATGCACAAGTGAAGTGGAAATAAATACCACGGAGCATGAATTCTGAGATGCCACAAAACTCCATGGAGTTCTAATAAGGGGACCACCGTCTTGTTAGAACATTAAAATTGTCATAAGACAATTGTAATATGACTACCTACTCGACAATGGCAGTAATAATCTAGAAGATTGATTGCCAAAAACAAAAAAATATATAACCATGAGCAAAGAGCATTTAATTATGTTTCATTAATAATTTTAAATGTCACATATGAACATATATGTTACAGATCACGATGCAATGGATTGAAATTGTCTTATAATAATAGGTTCTCGTATAGTTACACTCAAAATTTTCCTCGTCTCAAGTGAGGCTAACTGAATCAGCAACTTTAGGCAGTTCTGCGAATTGAATGGAATAGACATTTCGAGACGTAGATCGTGCAATTTGGCACCGGTTTACATGTTAACCCCTATGGGAACTACCAGAAGATAACCTTTAAGAATCTAAAATGTTGTTTATCTTCATATAGATATTAGGTTGTTATCCTTTTTTTTTATACTAGGTTTAGGCATTTTCTATTAGGCATTTCCTCCTAATATTAAAGGACGACGTGCCTAAGATGGTAAACTCGCTAAGCCTAGATCGGGAATCGTTTTCTTCCGTATTTCTAGAACCCGATTAAAATTATTCCCACCGTTTCCAATTGTGAAAGCAAATAAGTCAGGCTCTCGCTCAGACACATACCTAGTTGGTTTAGTGAAATGATTTAGACATATGTAGAAGAAATATCGATAAGGCGAACACAGCGCCATCTGTCATCCAACAACATCCGACCGTTGAATTATTTGGATATTGTTTATACAAAAATACTGAAATCGCGAATATAAAATGTGAGGGAAGGGATGGAAAGGTGAAAATTTGGAATTATAGGTATTTTATGTTAGCAAATAAAAAAAACCAAAAAATTTAAATTGACAAAAAAAATCTGGATACGGACACCCTAATCACCTAGATAAATATTATATAAAATATAAATATAACTATATAAAATATTCTTTACGACCTATTTTCATACCTACTAAATATATATTTAAAATTACATAAAAATCGGTCCAGCCGTTTCGAAGGAGTTCCAACACTAACACTGTGACACGAGATTTTTATATATTAGATTAGTTCGGCAACGCACTTGCGACTCCCCTGATGTCGCTGGTGTCTATGGACGGCGGTGATCACTTAACACCAGGTGACCCACCTGTTCGTTTGCCTCCTATGATATAAATATATATATATATATATCTTATCTTTATATATAAATTTCTTCTCTACGTGTTTGTCACTGAACTCCTCCTAAACGGCTGGACCGATTTTGATGAAATTTTGTGTGCGTGTTCAAGTGGATCCGAGAATAGTTTAGATTCACAATTGGACACGGTAGGCGGCGCTGTGGTTGAATTTTGGATATTTTTTTTATTATCAAGGTATGGCAACGTCCGCCGTGACCGCTAGTGTATATATATAAAAGCGAGTATATTCTAATTATTGACACAATTATAGTTAAGCAGTTGTCTAAAACAGTCGTAATCAAGCAAATCGTAATTCTCGTGTCGAGGCAATATACCTTTTGCGTTCAGAAAATTAAAGAGTGCAAGTCTGTATTTTTTAAAGAACCAATAGAAACGCTGTGTCTCAATTAAAATAAATGACTGATTTTTGGTAACTGGAAATTACCACTTGAGAACACTTTGAACCTTATCGGGCATATACTATACGGGCAAGATACACCCCACTCAGTACCACTTAGCTATAGTAAATTATAGTACTATGTCCATGATTTTAGCGTTTCTGTAGGTCTATTCATTTCTGAATCGCTTACAGAGATAAATTCTGAGTATAATTTTCTCTATTCCCCTTTCACGTTAAGATTGACCCATCAATGTGGGCCTTGTCTATTTATTTACCTAAGGTGCACAATCATGATTACACATTTTAGATAACAGCCGTATCTTGGGGTTGACCTGTATAAATTGAAAATTTACAGGTGAATAGCTCACAAAAACAAATCATATATGTCACAACATATAGATGTATGCTAGCTTTGACTGCGGCTCTGCAACTTTTTTTTTTAAACGGATATTATATAAGGTGCTGTATGTTTGGGGTGGAAACTACCATTCTCACACACGCTGGGGTACCTAACCTAGGCAGTGGGCTGTATAAATTGGCTAGGTATCCTTTTAAATAAATGCTGAAAGTATTTCTTTATAACTGGGATAAAAGCTCATTTACCTGATAAGACTTCTTCGCCGTCATTGTCAATGTTGAGCAAGCACCAGCTTTCTAAATAATTTGCACCCTTGACAACAAAATCGATTTTCGAACCACATCGATAGTGTCGCAGAACCAATCCGAGTGCGAGAGCGGGTTACAGGCAAGTGCCGTCACTTAACTTAGATTTTTTATTTATACCTATACTAGCGGGCCCGGTAGACGTTGTCCCGCCCTGATTATGAAATAATCCTTGACAAATTATATACTAAAACGTTCGTCATCAATCACTCTATTCACCGGTGAATACCGCATTAAAATCCATTCGGTAGTTTTTGACTTTATCACGAACAGACAGACAGACAGACGCGGTAGGGGACTTTGTTTTATACTATACCTATATATAATGTGTCAGTGTAAAAAACGAATTTATTCTACTCCCAACCAATTTATGCCCGAGCTATGGTAAAGTTTTTTCACCGATATATTACTTATAATGAATATTACAGTTTTACTTACATATTTGATAAAAAAAATAAATTATCAATCATTCAAATCATAACAAAAATAAAGTAAAATTGGGAACACATAAGAAATGTACTTTTCAAATTCCAGACAAAAGACAAAGGCGATCCGAATATAAAATATCACTGTTTCCAAATCTAGACCGAATATAAGATTCGTCTTAATCTTTCACGTACAAAATCTACAAGGAAAATGAGAGAAAAGTTCCCGTCTTCCGTAAGCAGCTACTGTGGAACTCGACTTGGAATTACTTTCCACGGTGAAGTACGTATAATGAATCCGGGTCCGACGTTGATATTTGTTCCAAACTCTCGAAGAGACGAAATTTCTAGTGAAAAGCAAAAGTTGTTAAGCAAAATGATTTCTTCTTGGATCGTTTGTCGGGCAACTAGTTTAAATTAGTGACGCGACCTAGTCGATAATAATTATTCTTCGATGTTTGCAATTTCTTATTATAAGATATTTACAAAACTAACAGATTAGTACATATTTATGTTGAATCGGTTTTAGAATAGGTCGTCATTTGTTTATTTAATTACTCGATGTTTCGGCTTTAAATAGAGTGGATGTTACTTTCTACTTTCACCTGGAATTGATTGGCCGCTGTTACTTCTTAACAAAAAACGTTTAATTTTATTTGCACGACGTGTACCTGACAAATTAGATCAGATACTCGTATTAGAAATAGTAAATATTAGTTAACTGAAAGGACTAATTTTAGATTTAACTTTTTCAGATTCACCTTGCACAAATAATAATAATATTTTAATGTTCCAAGTCAATGTGTACATAATTAACAATAACATTGGTACCTGCACTGGTTACAAACCGTATCGCAGATATCACAATTTCATATAATGAGAACTAAAACAAACAGTGACTTAAACATAAGTAATAAATAGAAACTTAATTTGACTTAACTAAATATGTGAAATTATTGTGTAACACGGTATTCCGAGTGAGACAAGAGTGTTTTATGATAGTAATGAGTGACTTGTTTTTTAAATAAAAGTGTATGATTTGAACTACCGAATTTATAATTATAATTTAAATTGTGGTAATAATATTTTTACTGTATTTGTGTAATTTTGTGAATGTAACCATTTGAAAGTGAGTTTTTAATAGTATGTCTGTTGTATTGATTAAACTGTAATATATTATTTGCTTTATTATAGAGCAATCCTCCCAGGAAGCCTTCAAAACGACAAACAAACCAAGTGTTATGTTTAGGTACTTTTATTATGTCCTCGACCCTTCTCCTCTTATCAGAGAATTGTAAGCTTGGCGTTCCTACATGTTGACGGAGGATAATTTGTAGGATAAAAAGCTGTCTAACGGTTAAAACCTGACATATAATAAAATAATAAATATAGTCAAACGTTTTTTTAACACGCTTTTATTAGCTTCACCTGTATGTATGTATGTATCCGACCCCTTTGAGCTCGATTTTGTCCTACTTTGAACGATCAGATTTAATTCAAACTTTGCACACTTGTCAAAGGTCGATGACAATGCAATAATCCAGAAAAAAAAGTATAAAAATTTAACTAATAAATGAAAAATAAATCATAGTTTAAAAAAACTATAAACAGTGACGCATCGCATGTTAATATCAGCACCTCCAGATATCAGTATTTTTATCATTTTTTTGTCACTTTTTACAAAAATATACATTTATTTCTAATTTACACTATTCTTAATCCAAATTTATTAAATTTTATTTTCTGTTTTTTAGTTGGATTTTTTATGAAAGCGTGTTTTTTTAGTTTTTTTGAAACTATTATTTATTTGTTACAGTGAGACATGGCAGAGGCCAATCAATTTTAGGCGGAAGTGCAAAATAACGTCCACTCTAATATTGAACGATGGATTTCTGCAAAGTAACACCTTTATAAACGTGATTATCAGTCGGCTTAGTTGTAGCATTTTTGGTTACCAACAATTTATGTTCAAATCCTACAATGACTTTTTAGTGAAGGAAAATATCGCGATGAAACTATAGCATGGTAATATGACTTTTGTAACGGTTACCGGGTTATTTACCAACATTAAACTCAAAATCTGATGCACCTACACCTATTACTGTATTTTGGCAGCCGCACTTGAGAATTAGTCATCCTGTAGGTTTGTATCTTAACAAATGATGACATCATACATTACTTTCGTGTTTATGCACCAAATGTAAAGAGAGCTCACAGAAATAAATGATTAACTAGAGAATTCTTTTATAATTATTTTTATTTTTAGAATTATTTTAAAATTTGTTATCAATTTTACATATATACCTTTCCAAATCTTTTTTCCTGTGGACGATTAAAATAATCATCATATTTTGAGTTTCATATAGCGGACCGGACCTGCATTTCGTCTATAATTTTTTCTCTTTTTGTGTCATCCATAGTAAGAAAGTAGGCAATGTTATTTATTTTACCTAACCGCCCTGGTCTCGCGCGGCAGCAATCAGATACTAACCGCTTAAATTGAAAGCGCCTTTAGCGTGAAAGGGTAACAAACACCCCTCCATCCTCACAAACTTTGCTGTTTATAATATTGATTGGTTAACATAAAATATTTTCGAAGGTGGTAGAGCCACGCTGAAGCTATTACTGGGGTAGTACCACCCTCTCACAGAAAACCGAAGTGAAGTAACAGTGTTTACATTGTTGCGTTTTGTTCGGTCAGTGAGAGCACCGGAGGCCCACCTCCCCTCACCCCTCCTCCCCTCACCCCTCCTCCCTCTCCTTCCCGTTCCCCCCAAACACAGGCTGGCAACGCACTTGCGATTTCCCTGGTGTTGCTGGCGTCTACGGACGGCGGTGATCACTTAACATCAGTTGGGCCGCCTGTTGGTTTGCCTCCTGTGATATATATTTAAAAAAAATAAAATAATAATCAACAAAATGAATACCGTAAGATTATAGTAGAGGAACATCTCTATTGTCTTAATTTTGAAAGCTATCTACTATTTTGTGGAGAATACGAATTAAAATCGAAGGCTGGGTCCTGTTCGAGATATAACAGTGACTCAAATAACTTATTCGGATCCGAAGCTATTTCAAAGTTTCATTATTGCCAATAAATGTTAAGCTATCTCTTTGTAATTGAAAATGAGTTTTTTTAATATTATTGCTAATTCAGGCGAGTCCGACGTCATTCGAGTGCTATTTATATCATAATTCTTTTCTATATTTACCATCTTTATTTAATACAATTTAATATGACAGAAATCACTACATATTATAAAACAAAGTCCTCTGCCATGTCTGTCTGTCTGTCTGTTCGCGATAAACTCAAAAACTACTGAACAGATTTTCATGCTTTTTTTACCAGTAGATAAAATTATTCATGAGGAAGGTTTAGGTATATGATATGTCAAGGTATTTTTTTATTATCAGGGCGTGACAACGTTTGCCGGGCCTGCTAGTATTTATTATAAAGTAGCTTTTGATTGCGGGCTTTATTTAATCTATTTGTCGAGGACAGTACATTTTTTCTGGGTACAAAGTACTCTACGTACCTCTATGTATCTCTTACAACAGGTATGCACAATTTGTAAGATTGTAAACAAATTGATATTCGCATTTATAATATTAGTAGAGATTAGACTCATAACAATACGTTTCATAAGGGATATTTGTCTTAGTTGAATGAATCCTGATCTGTTATTTAATATGCTCAATTATAATTTTGTCATAGCTACTTCAAATCGCTCGGTTTTAAGTTACTCCTGTAAAATGTTATCATTACTACTTTCTTTGTAAAATTTTCTATTTGTCATTAAAAGCTTCGTTAAAATCAGTTCATTCATTTCAAAGATTAGACTGGACAAGCAACGGTCATTTCAATTTGAATTATACGATGTGTCAAGTTTAGATGACGTTATTAATATTATTGACACCAAGACGGTGTCGTTTACAAACGACAATAAAAAAACGACCTCTACCGCTTTGTTAATTACATTTTAAATAGGTTAGAACTGTTCGACGATCAGAGGGAAAATGCTCTCCGCTCCTTTTATTTAAAAATCACTATAGCATTTGAACTGACGGTTCTTAACTGCTCCATTCAGTTTTGATGCGAACGCATTCAGTAGAAGTGGCATCTAACGCAATCCGCCGAATAAAACAAAGGTCACTTATAGAACCAATGCGGCTACTACTTGTGTGTGCACTTGCTCGGAATGTAATTTGGTGTGTGTTCTTAACTATTTAATGCAATGTCAATGTATCATGCTAGAGGTGTGCTTGTGAGCTTCATTCTAGAGAATCGGATTCGGGTTTAATTCCCTGTGGGCGGAGATCGCAGTAAGTGTGTGGGTGAGAAGTTAACCACCCGCTCTAAGCAGCGAAAACGGTAACGGTATAGACGTGAACTTGAAATGTATGAGAGACTCTGTGTGTTACGCGTTTTATAGTTATTCAATAAGCCCAGGTTAGAAAACAGTGATAAATACTTTTGAAGCATTGACATCCGGCTGATACATATGTATATACTAATAAATATAGAGTTAGGACTGTTCAAAAGTAAGCACATACTGGAGCAAATTTTTTCACAATTCAATAAAATAAAAAAAGTCTCTATATAACAAAAATAACATTACACTAACAACTAAATCCAGTATCGAATATAATCAACGAAAACTAAGTTACAAAATTTATATCGTGTTAGTGCCGTCAGTGGCTTACTTATTGGATAAAGTAAATTAAAATAAAATTTAAATATACAAAAAAGAGAAACCGTTAATTTTATACAATGTTAATAGCTACATACATATTAACTATATTATTATCAAGAAACATAGCATAATATTGTATGCAACCCGTTTTCTATGACAAACGAAAATACACTTCCGAATACAAATTACTTATTCACATTTCAAACAAACACAAATCAGTGTTATTTAAACAATTATTATTATCTATATCAACACGGGACTCACAACTAATTTCGATAGCAAACAGGCAACTCTAATGACTCCCGGGATATGTAACTAATCCGGAACCTTTGTTATGTATTATTCGATGCTAAGTTGATTTATAAGCGAATTCACCTTTCGAAATAAAGTTATCGATTTGAATGGAATATACTATACTATACGTTTTAATAGAAATAAATTCCTACATCCATGCAAGAATCCAAATTGTTTTTAACTATACCAATCTTCGCACCCTAATCTATATACCCTAATCTGCCACGGCCACGCGCTGCTGTGGCTCAGTTACTGAAAAAGAAATTAAAAATTAAAATGTGGAGCCATCTATGATATATCTATAACAGTCAGTCTTACAGTTTTCTGTCAACAAACTAATTTTAAGCGCCATCTGTTCGAGACTGATGAAACTTACAATCAATAACAATAATCAACATTGACAATAATTTAATCTGAAATTAATCGAAATATAAATTTTATTTTATTTAAAAAATAGTATTGGGTTAAATTTCACAGACATAACCATGGAAGTTAGATGAATTTTGGCAATCTGAGAATAGTTTTAATATATATCATAAAAATGGAGTTATATAATTGGGATTACTTAAAAATAAAGGGTTTTTGATAGACATGATTATATTTATTATAGTGGGAGCATGGATTATACTGTGGTTTTAATGGATTAAGTTTTCAACTAACATTTTCATCAATTTCATTTAATCCATTAACTAACTTGTTCTATTTTCCATTGTTCAATTCCATTTACATTAATCGATTATCGATAAAAATTAATTCGTAACCATTTTGTAGATTGAAAATTGTGTTTTTTTGGCATATAATTAAAATATTCTGTTTTTCCAATATTATTACAATGTTTTTCAATCCTGAATGAACCTTATTCAGAAGAGCTATCATTAATATAAGATGGTAGAGAATAAGATTTATGTTGGCTTGTTGTATTCCGTTGTTGAGTGTTCCAACCAATTACGTTCAAACATTCAGCACCCACATTGGTTGAATCACGTCACGTCGTATTCAAAGGCGTGGATTGGCTAAAGCACACCGGGAAGTAAATGAAGAAGCGCAGACTTTACCTAGAGACAAGAGCGATATATATATATATATATATATATATATATATATATATATATATATATATATATATGTATGTATACATGTCATAATAATGCTACCGCAGTGAGGAAAAGGGGTGCATGTAGCGAAAACAGATAGCGGAAAAAGTCGAAAAGCTTGTAATTTACGCCTGTAGCCGAGTACGAGTACTTATATTCTGATTAAATATGTTTTGAGAACATAAACTCATAAGTGAACAAGAAAATACAATTTTTTCCAGATTCCGAATATATGTAAAACTGAATATTGCATTAAATGGTAGGCCTCTTGCTTGAATGACAGAATTCATGTGAAATAAAAATTAATATGAAGAAAACAACGAAGATCACGAAGAAGATAAAATCTTGGCATTTTTTCCACCCAAAGTAGCACAGAAGCCTAGGCGCTCATTCGTAATGAAATCTTTTGTACAATTATTTATTTTTACACTAGGAAACCTTTTCAGCTAAATTGGATCGGGTTGCTTTAGCGAACATAATACGTTTTGTTAGAAAAGATAATACCGTTCTTATTATTACATTGTGGTAGAATAATAGAATTAATTTTAACGGTATTACGTTTATGGGATATTATTTTCTCTTTGTTACTTTTATATGAAGCTTAAGAAATGGGATATCTGGAAATACTCTACAGGGCATCAATATGCATATAATTATAATGACGATGGATGGATTGTGAGATGTGGTGTCCGCAAATAGAGTAGATTCCTAACAAAGTGGTAACTGAGACAGCATAGGAGAAGTGTAGGAAGATCTCTGGCACAATGGGTTGACAAGATCAAAGATCATGTTGGTTAAGACAAAGACAAAGACAAGGACAAGACTGCCACAGATCATATATGATGTAGATAGAAGGAGGCTTATGCCCTGCAGGAGGGTGCAAATGCTATTTAAGATGTTTAGGTGATATTAAGTTAGTATTGCAAAACACTAACTGTAAAAGAAGAAAACAGATTGAAGTAAGTTCCGGTGAGAATATTTTATTTGTTTTAATAACAGGAACGGTTGAGCAAAAATTAATGCCTAGAATAAACATTCAGTATGTACACAGTCTAAACAAAGGACTTCAAGAATAAATAATGTATTATTCAGAACGGCAGTATATCTTTTTCACTTATGGTATTGAGACATGGTTGCTAATTATGGGTCTTAAAAAATTTCAACATCATTCAAAGGTAATGGTGAGGGCTATACTTTATCTCCGTGATCAAATCAGAATGAGGTGAGCGCCGAAGTGTAGTCTACGCCCATAGAATTTTTAAAATGAGTTCACTGAATGCGGGGCACATTGCTCGCAGAACGGATGACCAAAGAGATTTCCAGTGAGATCCGCGCACCGCGCACCATAAGTCATAACGTAATTAGTTTTGGTTGTAAATAAGGTGGACCATCGACATAGTGAAAGATACGAAAATTGCTAAACGCGAGCAATGCAAACTCGGTCATTGTGGTGATATTTAGGGAAGGCCTACGTTTAGCAGCGTATATCTTTGACCAAATGTTCTAAATAAATTTATATTGAAAGTCACGCTCTACAGTATGCCTGTGGAACTATAACGACTTAACGATTATTATTTACGATTTGTGATAGCTTTCCTAATTAGAGCCGTAGTTGTTTTTTTTTGTCGAAACATGTACCTGATTGTAAATTAAATACAGTCCAAGAAGAACAGAGACTACCGAGAGATGAGTAATTCACCGCTGTGCATCTCTATCATGTCAACCTGCGATTCACTTGACAGCTATATACCTATAAACTGGCTGATTCCACAACGTAATAAATCGAGAGAGAGAGAGAGTCACTGTTACTAATGTATTACTGTGTGCATCGTCTTAAATTTTCAATGTCGCTCCTTACTAAACTTTCGTGATTATGGTTGATCTGAACATTATCAATGTTCATACATAAGCATAAGGTACTCAAATACTTTATTTAATAGTGAGCAGTAAAAAGGCTGCACAAGAACATCTGGGTAATGTAGCAGCATTTTATGTAATTTTCAAAGCACTGCATCTTCTTTAGAACATATTTGTTTTAAAATTTAACCGAGGTTCTAAGACGGAGTACCGTATAAATGCCTCTGGAGAGCCGTTTGTCCTGCCGGAATGAACATTTCTTAACTGTATACAGCAACGCTCTTACTACTATCTACACTGAAAAATCTAAATCGTAGATGCTCTAGCATTTACGGAGATTTACTTTTGTTATATTTAGATATTGTAAAATTATTCAAACAATGAACGAGGAAGTTACTTGCTAAAATAAAAATATCATCTACATTCGACATCATTCTACATATTTACAGTTCCCGTGAAAGCTACTAACCATTTAATAAATGAAGAATCGCAATACAAAAAAGGAGACAATTCTTTGATAACTAAAAGCTTACTATTGTCTGCAAAATAACAAACAGTTCAGTGCTGAAACAATGAAAAAACCACTACAAGCGTGAAACGCTCTAAAAACGAAATACCTAGTTTATTTTACTTTGCTTGTGTTTATATAAAGCAAGTTGAGTTCGATGATAAACTTGCTTATTTTATTGTAAAAACATTTCATGGACAAACAATTTTAGATAAACAATTTGATTCATATAATATTTTTATATTTCAATTCAGTATTTATTAACAACAAGTAAGAAAGATGGGGAATTGAGTGGGGCACGTCTACGAGATGTAAAAAATACACTTTTAGAATTATGTTTTATTAATATTACAAATTAAAATTAGATCATATATAAAGTTAAGATATAGCTATTGCTCGAAACGTGAGACAATAGTGACACGCAATTGGGATTCGATATAGGAGGTAGTTCTCGTGATGCCGCTTTGGAAATGTGTCCTAGTTCATTGTGTTGGTATGTTGCGATATCGGTTGCAAACGTGTCACAATAGTTATAAATATAAGGTATATCGCCATTGGATGGCTGCCATGTATTGTTACGCTGGATAGTGGATGGATCCAACACGGTTGGATACCGTAAATTTAACACCGCTTCATTTAGCTAGTATCTACCAAATGCTCACATCTACAAGGATATAAGCTTATTAGTTAATAATAATTCTAAGAAAATTAACGAATTTGTGAATTTGAATCGGTATATGATTAACATAAATTCCCATATGTAGTCTTGCGAACTTGTGTTACATTTATAGCATTATTGCAGTAAATCATCTGGTTGCATTTTTTCGTAGTCCTTTAAAGTATTTAGCGGTACATAACTAAATAATCCTCTATACCTATTGTTCATATGACCACAGCTTATCACCCAATGACGTACAATTTATTAGGATGGTATTTATTAAGTTTATCTGTTTAATGCTTCAACTTAAGTAAAAAGAAAATGCCTATAGAATTGGCTATTAAAATGTACTAGTGGGCGCCCAGTGGTCGACATTCGACCATAGTTCATTGAAGTTTTAAAGTTTGAACTTTATTAGGGTTCTTTTATCAAAGGGTATTATAACCTCTATAATCAAAGGCTTTCAACAGGCCTACTCAGTTATTTGCCACTTTTTTTCAATTATATAAACATTAAAAAAATCGATGTCTAAATGAAAATGAAAATTAATTATAAATTTGAAACAAAAAACAGGCGGTTACATAAGACATACATAACTTTACGAAAATAAAGAAATTTATCGGACCCCCTCATGACACAATTTTCAATTAATTTTACACGACACCATGGGTGCGTGTTATTTCTGGGTTATATTGAATTAAATATAGTTTGTACATTATGAGGAATAGTGATATGCTCAGTATCATAATTTGGAAAAGTAATGGACACACAATAGAATCAAATTATGAATCCAAAACAAAGATGTATATAATACTACCATTAACTTTTGAAAATGAATTAATTTTTGTTCATAATTCATCATCAACAACACAATTGCTACATCAAGTTGAACTGCATCATTGTAACCGCGGAGATGTAAGTCATGGATTACTTTCATGACCAAACAAATTTTATATGTATTTTTTCGCTCATTTTTTTATTGAATCATCATCTGAAGTGAGTACACCATAAAGACATTAAAATATTGACTTTGGAAATATTGCTTTACACTTTATTGCAACATGCAGCAAAGTGACATGAAGTGAAAGCAGTCCTGTCACCTAAAAATTTGACATTCAATAAAACCAAAGAGAATAATAATTATTTCAGTAGTTCCATAAATTTACTAAAGATAAATTATTTATCAATTAATATTAATGTATATTATGAATTTACATGTTATCTATATATATATAAGAGATTTCCACGTATATAGTCACTCATCACGATATCGCTGGAACCATTAGAGCTAAAGACTTGAAATTTGGTAGGAATATTCTTTTCACCGAGTAGAGGTCAGCTAAGAACGGATTTTACGAAATTCAACCCACAAGAGGGGTTGCGGGGGCGTTAATTAAAAAAAAATCACATTTTAAAACTACAGCTCTGATAGGTATGAAACTTAGTCAGGATATTATTTTTGGCATGTTTGAATTTACTAAAAAATAATTTTATGATATTCCACCCCCAGAGGGCTGTGCGGAGGCGTTGAAAATATAAAAAATTTGTATCTTCCACTCTATTGCTATTACAACTTTGAAACTTCGCCAAAATATTTTTTTTGGTATGTTTGAGTTTACTAAGAACTAATTTCATGATGTTTCACCCCCAGAGGGCTGTACGGGGGCGCTAAAAATTAAAAAAAATTGTATATTTTAATCTGTAGATTTAAAACTTAGAAACTTGACCAGAGTATTTTTTTTGGTATGTTTGAATTTACTACACAGTACCTCCATGGTGATGTGGAAAGCTGTGTTATTTATTATTTTAACTCATATAAATCGATAAGACCCTAAGTAGTTAAGGGTGTGTTAATTTTGTGAAATCCGTTCATGATAAATAATTAGGCAGCTAGATAACACAATTTAATATTTCTTTTACTTGGCATGTATTTTATGCCAAGCGAAGCGGGCGGGTAACGGCTAGTATTATTCTAAAATTAACCTACAATTTGACCAATTGATTTCAAAGGGCATATTCTAAGGCATGCAACGTCAGTCATGTTAAAAATATTTAAAAGGTAATTGGAACGTAAGTTGGTTGAAGGATGTTCGAAACGTCTTTTTCATTTACATGTGTGTATATGTTGTGTAAAATTCAAGCAGTAGTGTGATTAATGTGTATTTTAATTAATTTAATATGACTGTAATGCATTTTATATTAAAAAAAATAACGTTGTGCACTTCTCTGCCATATAAACTTTAACTATGCTAAATTTCAAGTTCACCCGTTCGCGCAATTCGCTTAAAAAGGGTTGCTAAGTTTTGGCTTCACGTATTAATATATAAGATATGTTATAATATCATTATTGAATGTAGAATAAAAAAGGGTATTTGGAACGTAAGAGTAAAAAAAATACATACAGTCAAGCATAGAAACCTCCTTCGCAACCTTTTTTGAAGTCCGTTATTGACGGATGTCAAAATGTCTTTTTTCTTTACATGTGTGTATATGTTGTGTAAAATTGAAGCAGTAGTGTGAGTAATGCATATTTTAATTAATTTAATGTACTTGTAATGCATTTTATATAAAAAAAAATAGCTTTGTGCACTTTTCTGCGATATAAACTTTAACTATGCCAAATTTCAAGTTCATCTGTTCACGCAATTGTCTTAAAAAGGGATACAAAATTTTGGCTTCACGTATTAATATACATGATTTACTAAATCTATTCTTAACTGCAAGCTTATTTTAAAAAATAAAGCGACATGCAATCCCCTGCTAACTAAATACCAACAGCTTACAATTGTCTTTTGTGCCAAGTAACAAGAATAATGTTCGAGACTGAAACAATGCAAAAGTAGAGCCGTGGAGCGTTCTGCACAAACGGAATATCTTAGTCATTTTGTTCTAATTTTGTTGAATAATGAAAAATAAGGTAAAACGAGTAGATTTAAAAATTGTTTAAAAGACGTTTGCGACCTTTGTTTTACGTTCATCTATTGTAGTAGTGTAAGTTATAGTGAATATTAATGGAAAGCCTTTGTTTATTTTTGTGCTTCATATTCGTTTTTTTATCACGTGTCTATGCAATGTGCATCTGATTTTATCTTGTAATTTTGAAATATACTATTGTCTCTTATTTTGGTATCATTCTTATCTAGGGATGCTTCAATGCTATTAATCGCTTTTCCATAAACAAGCTGTTCACTTTCGACCATAACTTTAGTTTGGGATTAGATAATCTTTGTACTTTCATTTACACAATCCATTTTTTACTCAATCTAGTGATTTGTCTGCAATTCTTTGATTATGATTCTGCGTCCTATTTTATATATGCATTTAGATGGTATTTGCAGTATATTACACCTTTATCTGTCGATGTAAATAGGTATACTAGCATTACCTGTTACTTATTTTATTATAAAATACTTGACTATTTCTTGAACTTAGTTTAACTGTTATTATGTGGATGTCCGCTTTGCTCGGTGTTTTTTTTCATTATACACATATAAAAAAACATCCTATGTCCTTCTCAAAATGTGCGGCCAGCTCCGTACTAAATGTCACTGAAATCGATTCAGAGGCTTAGTTGTGAAAATTTACCAAGCGAAAGAAGTTACTAACAAATTTATATTATTTGTGAGGATTTAACTATATAACATAATATTTCTCCTCCTATCTTAAATGTGTACATCTTTAAACATTTTGAACAGTTGTTCCTCGTAAGTTATGTCAACTCACAAACAGATTAACGACTCGTGATTAAAGTCTCCATTTTGTACCACAATTGTTCTCCGGGCGTAATAGATTACGCTGTTTATACTCTCCACAAGAATTCAAGACGCATCCGTACAACTCTTTAGTTAGAATTCAGATTTTCTGTTAAATAGAAAGATTAATTTTATCTTCTTGAAGTCATTTATTGTATTTGTAATGGGAGTCGAAGAATATTCTAAAGAGCGTAATTTAATTGTGATAACATAAAGAAGAACTGTATGAGATTAGTAGTGGATTCAAACTTCAATGCAGTTTTTTTATATTTTATAACTTTGACCAAAAATCTCTATTGATATTTCCAAAAGTAACAGATTAAACCTAGCAGGACTACATAAATATCATTACATGGCGATATATCTTCGACCTGATGATGATAATTGGCCAAGTAGCTATTAGATAATGCCCGAATACCATATTACAGTTTTTTCACAATATTCTGCATTCGTGAAAATCTTGTGCTTATCTTAGTGTCCTAAACCGGGTTTAGGTTTATTGTCTAAATACTATGCCACTGACCAACCTTGACCGACATAATAATTATAGATTTCGGGTCCGTTGCTTAGATCATTATATCGTGTTTCGGTATCAACTAATTTGCATTCTTTTTTACCTATACGTATACTTTTGTTATCTGTGTTGCGATTGGACGACATTTATGGAGGATGACGATAACTGTTGGCTGGTTTAGATTTCGGATACCATGATGATCGACGTTGATTCAGATTTTACAATGAGGTGGCGCTATTGGTAAAGGTAAACATAGTAGTGAAATTATAGCATGGTGATGGGGTTTTCTTTAATAACCGTCTTGCTAACTGCCGCTCTGCAGTTGAAAATCTATCACCAAGTATATATGGATGTATTTCAGCAGTTACAATTGGCAAACAGTCTCGTTTGGGTTTAGAGTGTTTACAATCGTACGTTATATAGCCATTTAACATCAAATGAGGTTCTTATAGATTTACAAACCTGTTCTTAAGTATTGCATGATTTGGTTTAGAGATATGCATATTTAAGGCGCTTCTTTGCGAATTTGTAACTCTAAAACTACAAGTAATATGTACGCTTGCAAAAAATAGACTTCACAGTATAAAACTCTGTTGCGTTTTATAAAAATGTAATATTGAAAGTAAATAACTTTGGAAACAAAAGGTGCTTGTTGGAATTGCAAAAGTTAGAACATACGGCTGGCATAAAAATTTATCCGTACACGTAGCCAATAATTCAGCCAATTGCAGTTGGCAACTGAATATATTCTTAAAGGGGTGCAATGTATTGGAAAAATCACTTACAAGCGAACTACAAAGTGTGCATATTTGGCAAAATTTTGTGCGAACAACATTTTGTTATTGAAAATATGTTTTAAACACACTGATTTAAAATTATTTCCCCTTTAAACCGAAACGCTTTTTGTAACACTGCATATATCGCCTTAGAACTTTCAATAGGTGGTGGTTGATACTGATTCTAATTGATCCATAAGAATTATTAATACAGTTAGTTTCTAGGATAGTTTAAATAATTCTACTTTAAATGAGCGAATATAATGGTCAGTTTTAAGTCCGTAATTTTGTTTTGATAGAAAAAATTACGATAAGAAACAGGGACGTATAGAGCTTACTTCTAGATGATATAATATTTAAAGTTATATAATAAAATATGTGGTAAGAACGACATCTACTGGTGTATAGTGTTTTCTGACTCGCCATAAAAAAATTCAGACATCGGTCATTCGTTTTACGAGCACGTTCCGAGTTGCACGAACGGTTTGAATCTTTCAGCGGGTCGCGTGGTTTTTGTTCCATGATAATTTTATTACAGTATCTTATGTTGCTGCGTTTTTATGTATTTCTGGAGCATCTCTGTACTCATAATGTATTTTGTAACTTTATTTGTTTATTCTATTTTATGTTGGTAGAAAACAGAAAATGGAAATATAAGAAAATTTTGTCGTAGCGCTGTTTTTTGGCAGGAGATAAATTTAGGATTTCGCATCATGACATGCTAGTAAGTATGACCGACTATAGTGTCAGACTAGCGATGCGTAGTATAAGAGCCTGTGTACATCAAGATATTGATATTCTGTACTGAGATTATGCAGCCCATTATATGTTTGATGAATTAATAAACTGTATGAAAATGAATATAATTATTAAAGTGAAACTTTTATTACATCGTCTCAAACTTTTTCGTCTGTGTGTTGCATGTCGCGTGATGTTCGGCCGCGGAGTAGGGATAAAATGAAAGGCGCTCGTCAGAGCAGCCACGGCCAATATGGCGGCGCCTATAGTTCGCAGCAGCTGACCGTGTAGTGTATAGACTATTATTAGTTAAATGTCTATAGTGTGAAAAAAAGTTTCACTTTTACCGTGGTTTCATAAAACCACACAATCCTTTTTTATTCAGAGTGCCTATAGATGTGAAAGGGAGACTAATTATAATAATTATGATTTATAAATTATGAAATATAAATAATTCACACTATAATTAATTTAAAAATTCAAAATTCTATCCTTATAACTTCCTCGACTTTGTTTTTCTGTTTAGTATGGAGGAAGCAAATTTTAATTTTTATGTGAAAATATTTTCGAATCTTTCCAAAGTAAACGTTGTCTTACTTGTTGGTTAGGATTTTTTTTATGCATTACATATTTATATATTAAATATTTATTGCAAAACTTTTTTGCATACAGTATTTATTGCTTTGTTTTTGTGGTTTATAGTATACTAGCGGACCGGGCGGACGTTGTCCTGCCTTGAAAACAAAAAAATCCTAAAAGTCGACCGCAGCGCCACCTACCGGGTCCAATTGTGAATCTAAACCATTCTCGGATCCACTCGAACACGCACACAAAATTTCATCAAAATCGGTCCAGTCGTTTAGGAGGAGTTCAGTCACATACACACGCACACAAGAAATATATATATTAAGATAGACATAGAGTCCACGTGATGTTAAGTGATCTGTAGACTATAGTTTAATTTTTTCAGTAATTAACAAGTAAATATTTCTTTCTAACACTGATTTATGCTTTTATTGGCGCAAAAAGATTAGGAAATAAATCACTTAAGTATAAAGCTTGCGTTTGTCAGGAAAATATTTATGTTAATGAAATTAATGAATATTCTTATTTATAGCGTTGAGTGTGTCATAAAACGGAAAACTTATCGTTCTGCTTATTTATCACTAGCTGACCCGTCGGACGTTGTCCTACAGTAGTAGTAAAAAAAAAACCTTGACAAATTACATATCTAAAGCTTCCTCATTAATCACTTTTTGTGGTTTCGGTGTTTGAGTATGTATGTGTACCCCAATTGAATTACTGCTTCAAATGGTTAAAGAAGGTCGACGGCCCACAACCGAAAGTCATGCGTGGATTTATGCTTTTAATTTATTGCCCCCTTGTTGACAAACCTTCCATGCGGGCCAGCGCGCAGTAACTGGCTCGCCGTTTATACGTCGCACTCACATATAACTATTTGCTTACCATGCACTCTGCCTTACAAGCCTACATTGTGTCCCTACACTACTTCCCCCAAATTTTTGCCAAAAATTTTATATACAATTAATAATGTTACACTGTTGAAAATCGCATGAAAATCCGGTCAGTAGTTTTTGAGTTTATCGCGAATAGCCAGACAGACGTGGCAGAAAACTTATTTTATAATATGTAATGATGATTGGAATCACAATAAGTGTCTGTTGTTTAATGAAGAGATTTTTCGATATTACTCTACGAATTTATTGATGTACTAGCCTCTGCTCGCGACTTCGCGTGGAATAGTTACTTTGGGCTAACGATAACACGCAGCGGAAGCTCTCAATAGGAAAAAATACCCGATTTTGAAACATTCTTCATTGTTGCTCCGCTCCTATTGATCTTAGCGTGATGATATATAGCCTATATCTACCTCGATAAATGAGCTATATAACACTGAAAGAATTTTTTCAAATCAGATCCGTATTTCCTGACATTATCCCCTACAACGACACAAACTCACAAACTTTACCTCTTTATAATATTAGTATAGATTTGTGCAGAAAAAAAAACTTTCCTATACGTTATTGATACACTGCCATACTATAAATCATTGCTTTATAGAAATTTTTGGACATACAATAAATCTCTTAACGTTTAAGCTGATAGTGTACGTCTAAACTTGACTCCGAATGGAACTGTGCAGTAAAGTTTTGAACGCTGAATCGGCGTGAATTCGGCGCTTTTAGATTTGTCGTCATTTTGAATTCCGTCCAATTTTTGTACATCGAAGTGACTGTAACTTATTTCAAAAAGATTTTATAGCTTAGATTTACGAAATACTCGTGTAGGTTTAAAATAAGGATTATAGAGATTGATGTAATTCATTTTATTTCTATATCGGTCTCGTAGAACGCATAACTTTTTTTTTCAGACTGTCTACGCTATTGGCTTAGTAAGGTCTTAACCGCTTCACCGAACTACGCTTAACTTATTCTACAAACGATTTAAATAATAAAAAGATAAGAAAAAGAGAATATATATAAAGCAACAATTAGTATTACCTTTCAAAATATACTGAAAGCAAGTAAGATAATAATGGATATAAAGGATTGTGTGGTTTTATGAAACCACGGTAAAAGTGAAACTTTTTTTCACACTATAGACATTTAACTAATAATAGTCTATACACTACACGGTCAGCTGCTGCGAACTATAGGCGCCGCCATATTGGCCCTGGCTGCTCTGACGAGCGCCTTTCACCTTATCCCTACTCCGCGGCCGACCATCACGCGACATGCAACACACAGACGAAAAAGTTTGAGACGATGTAATAAAAGTTTCACTTCAAAAAGCTAAAAATGAACCGTCAAAGTAACACGAATTTCAAAATGTAAAATAATATTTTATTCAATTCATCTCACATGATTAATTAAAAATAAAAATTCGAATATAATTATAATCATTGCCGACTGAAGTGAAAACTCAGACAATGTAATAAATGTGTTCTCTTTTGAATTTTCATGTTAATTATAGGGTGAATGACAATATTAAATGTCAGAATTTGTTTATTGAAATTATTAATATTACTGTGTTGCATGTGTGTACTATTGGCATTCGGAGTAATAGTTATATACATTTTTATAAAGTCTATTAATCAATCAAACGTCTGATGAGTCGCAAAATATCAATATTACATGTACACAGGACCCTATACTACGCAACGCTAATCTGACGCAAGCCGCCCAAGCGCAATAGGAGCGGTACGGTAGCGGATCATGACGCGAAATTATAAATTTATCTCCTGCAAAAAATACCCTCTCAAGGCGCCTAAAGATGTTTTCGCTTCTAAATGATTCTAATCTTTATATATAAATTTCTTCTGTACGTGTGTATGTCACTGAACTCCTCCTAAACGGCTGGACCGGTTTTGATGAAATTTTGTATGCGTGTTCCAGTGGAGAATGGTTTATATTCACAATTGGACCCGGTAGGAGGTGCTGCGGTTGAATTTTAGATGATTTTTTTTATTATCAAGGCAGTATATTATATACTAAAACCTAACTTGACAAATAAACATTCAATAACGCAAAACCTCATCCAAATCGGATCAGAAGTTTTTGAGAGAATCGCAAACATACAACTAAGTACATACACTACATACAACTCGAATACAGAACTTCCTTTTTTGTTGTCAGTTAACAAGATAAAACAAATGAAAAGCAATTACAAGTTTGTATCTACCTGTCTTCCCTCAAGTCTTCTATTTGGAGAATATCTTGTGACATTGTTATGAAACATATTTTTATAGATAGAAAAAAAATAAGCTATTCAAATATTATTTTGGTGCTTGCTAAAACCGGTTGCAAAGTCTGTTAGATACCTCAAATAATGTATTACGGAATTACATGTCTTAAAAGATACACAAAAAAGTCATAAATGGAATATGGCCAAGTCTAAAGGATATCCCATAGTAAACATTTTTATCTAATCAAATTTTTTTCTGACGCTGGCCCACCGATTTTAAATCTTCCATAACTTTTTTTGTAGATGTAGGCAAAAATGGGCAATCGATCTACGAAGTTTAAAACTCTTACGCGAAAATTGGGGGCCATTTTACTAGAGCTGCTTATCGTCACGGATCGATGTTAACTCTTCCGATCCGAACAGGAGACATTGGTGTATATTAATTTTGCCCTTTGCAACATAATGTCAAAAAATGTTTTGGAAGATATTATAGATTTAAAATTACCTGTACCATAAAATTACCGGATAGTACAAATATTTATCAGGGGAGTCACTATTGACCTGCGTCCGTGCTATTTACTATATCCGGGGAGTTGCTATCGACCTCAAACGTCATTGGTTGATGTTTTCGGGTGTTCATGCACTCGACTCTATTTACCCCGTTCTGAGACACCATTGGTTGGAGGTATCAGCTGTTCTTGATTATTATTGGTTATCAGCTTTGGTTGAATTCCTTAAAATGCGACCGACGACTAGACACTGAGCATCCTCACTCAGACAGTTGGCCATTCACGTCTACGGATATTTCGTCGTAACTATATTCAGTCCTGTATCGGCTAAAGTTTTATTCGATTGATCATGGTTGATTTATCGATGAAGTCATACCATGACGTCATATGAAATTATACTTCCACATAGGCACCATTCTTGTCTTCACCCCGACATAAAACTAATTATAAAATGAGACAAAATGATAGCTACTCAACAATCGAAAATGGATTCTACGGAATGTAATTTTTTTTTTAATTTTCAATTAATAAAATATAAGAAGTCAGTGTTCCGGTTGGATAGGCTTGGCGCTTGTCCAAGTTATGGACTCTGATAATGCACCAATTAAATGTCCTACATCCTCCATGTTCGCCGGTTCGAATTATCGTATTGAACTCCGATATTGAGTGGATATATGTAAAATTATATACCATTTCATACATAGCCGAGTGTGAATCTGATATAAGCAACAAGAGTTTCGTTTGTTAGGATATTTGATATATATGTGTTATATCTTTACAAAAAATGTCGAGGCAGTCATAAGAACTAGCGACAGAAATAAAAAACTCAAAACAATGGAATAACTATAACAACATTTTATCCATCCAAAAATTCAAATACGCATATGATTATATGATACAGTTAAGTGTATATACTGTCTGACATAAGCGCAATACGCCACGTCCATGTCAACGATGAGGCGAATTGATAACTTTTCCCCTACCAATTTTTTTAAATCGCTCAAAGCGTCTAAAGGGGCTTTCACATAAAAAAAAAACATCAAATATCGTGAGACTGATTCCCACTATGCCAGATTTTAATATTTATTATTTTATTATATATTGCATTAAAATTATGCCACATTTGACGTTTGTATTTCTTCCATTCCATTCCATTTTTGGCAACCAGTCTTCTAGTAGACTATTACTGCCATTGTCAAGTGAGTATATATATTACAAGTTTCTTGATATAATTTCAATGAACTAACGAGATGGTGGCCACCTTGTTAGAACTTTCCATGGAGTTTTTGTGGCATCTCAGAATTCATTGTCCGTGGTATTATTTTCCATTCACTTCACTTATGCACAATAAACAAACTATATTATATAAAACACCACCAATTTTACACAATATAGAGTCAAGTAACACAAGATTATAAATAAAAAATAAAATCCACTACATGACATACTAAGATCCCGCCAAAAACTCCCCGACGTTTGTATTTATTACGATGCTTATAATAAAGAAAAAAAATACATACAACTTGCAAATATTCCGTATAAACTAACAGCAGCTGTCTTACTTTTCACGATCGAACCTATAAACCAATTACAATTATATTAAGTGTGTTGGTAGTCTGCGACAGGAATAAATCTCAATAGTTAGGATTAATACCTAATATAGAAATAAGAAATTTATAACATCTGAATCCGATAGATGGTGCTGTGTTCAATTTATCAAAAAAATCGTAACTGTATATAGTGAATGTGACTGTCAAACTATATAGTATATTAAAAGATCTTAACAATCAAGTTTATAATAAAGTTTAAACAGAATTTACAAGATAACAGTTTGCTAACAATGAGTGCAAACTACAATTTTCCATTACAGAATCTATAAAATTTTATACGTTTCTATATTACACATTGTACTAGATACCATTACATTGTATTTATAAAACTCGAGCTCTTCCATTCAAGAATATTAGTCGAATATACATATAGTAAATATAAAAAAACGTAGTCGTCTGGTAGTCGAAACACTACCTTAATTCAATATTTTTTTAAGTTTCTTCATTATTGAGAGTCTTTAGTTAAAGATAGAGTTACCAACTTAGAGGTATTCTCCCCAAATTTAGACAGTAAATAAGCGGGATAGGCTCTTTTAGAGGCTTTATAATTTTATCTAATTTCATTATAACTTACAAACAAAAATAGTCGTTGCGACCAAAATTGTAAATAGTGTATATAATAATTAAGTTAATCTTTGCAATAATATATAATTTGCAGTCATAACATATTATAAAACTAAGTCCCTACCGCATCTGTCTGTCTATCTGTTCGCGATAAACCATAATATATAACCATAAACCATTTCACCAGTGGCTAAAGTAATTCACGAGGAAGGTTTTGGTATATAGTTTATCAAGGTTTTTTTATTATCAGGGCGGGACAGCGTCCGCCAGGCCCGCTAGTAATATATATATACACATATGTAATGTGAGTAGTATTTGCAACGTCATAGTGTAGCTATTCGGCTTAAAGCCATAGCATTGGTAGTATTTTTCACGATCTTTATTATGTCAACGTCATTGTGTGATATTTAAGTTACAGCGAGAGATAAGAAGATTTTTTTTTTTTTTTTTTTTATTGTAGCTCGGCAAAGTGACTGTACTGTGCCTGATGGTAAGCACAGTACAATCCAAAAACAATGGCGACCACCGAAAGACATACTATCTATCGCCGGTCGCCGTTGTCATGCCGGCCTGAAAGCGACCCAGTCAGGGACAGCCCCCCCCCCCGGTTGCTGGATATACACCGGCTGATCCCGGAACGCGACACGCCCAAACGTGTCACTATGGCGGGTGTTCCACCTGGTGTACGGTGGTCGCGATCCAGTCGGGTACAGACACCCTACCACCCCGCAAAAGATAGAGTAAGCAAATTAAGTATAAGATGACTTAGTAGAAAATCTGGGAACAAACTATATTTATAAATACTCTCATAAGAATATGCTAGTTGTTGCTACAATGTGGCTTTGAAATTAGAATCCGAAAAAATATATATATTTTATATTATTTATCATTTTATTAAATTGAATTTACAATTTAGTTTTATCAAAGTATAATAGGATTAATTACACGCTACGTACATCTGCAACACACCCTTCACCCCTGCATATTGTAGCAAAAAGCCACTCTAAGATTCGCGTTCATTAGTCGGCGCTCATTTAGAGAACACCCTGTGACCTATATGTGAGGTCACGGCGCGGTGTTGGCGTAAGCGTCTAGCGATACGACAAGCGGAAGCGATTTTTTACTATCTAAATATACAAAAATAATCTTAAGTAATATTTTAGATGTGAATTGGAGTTTGTTTGTTACGTTATCATTACTCAAATTATCAACTAATCATTAAGAAATTTTGTATATAAAGTATTGTCAGGACCATTCAGGACCAGAATATAACATAGGTGACCTTTACATAAAAAAAAGTACCATTCTTGAGGGGTAGCTCAAAGCCGCTTGTAAAAGATAGTAATGTACATATGTTATAAATCTTCCGAAAAAAAAGTCTCAATAAAACTGAAAGTCGTATCATTTTTTTTACCTAGTTTAAAAGAACTATAGGAAGAATATGTGAAAAGCAACTTTGTTTTTTAATATTTATAGATACATTATATATATGAAAGTAATACTGTCGGTATGTAATTATTTTGGAATTTAATATTTTTATCGACTTGGCTGAAATTTGGCATGGAGGTAGCCTGGAATATAAAAAATGAGATATACTACATTTGGTTTTCAGTACGCTGATGTGGTCGCAAAAGAGCTACTTTTGAAGCGATTATACTTCAGTAGTGAGCATGTTCGGCCACTGCGTTGATCGAGTTAGGTTTGAAGCCCTACGAATGAGCCAGAGCTTTCTGTGATTGTAAAATATTGTTATACAATCACAGCATGATGGTAGAGCTTTTTCTAAAGCCGTCAAACTAGCTAACACCCACAAGTTAAAATTTTGTCGCTAAACATCTATATATGTATTTCGGTAGTTGCACTTAATACCCAATCAATATATATATAGTGTTGGAAATAAATGAAATGTCGGGTAGTTATCCTGCGACGGCCTATATTACGAGCGGCGCTTGCCGTGCTTACTCGCTCTTTCGGTGGCCGTCGTAGCGTGCAGTAGCTCTGTCCGAGCTCCTGTCAGTTATTTAAAAGTGATTAATGGTTAGAGTTTATTCTTAACAGGTTATATCTACATGGGCCAGTTCCCTTTATTTTTAATAATCAATATTTTTTTCTATTTCTAACAATAGCATATTTAGCATCTTTGATCACATCGTCATATAACATAAAATTAGATTGTGATCGAGACTCTAAAACCCTGTAAAGTAAAAGACAGGACGTACCGTTGATTAAAATTAATGAAAAATTAGAAACAACAGTTTATGACTTAGGCCATAGGCTATGAAGTACGTTGTTGCGAGTTACCTTTTAGTCCAGCATAGCGCAGTAGGCCGCTCCGGTGTGGATGCATTGCGGATGAGGGCCGACGTGTTAAAAACATTTGCATATATATGCAGAGATAAAAATGCACTTGTTAAATGCTAAACGAATTGCACTGTAGTCGAGTTAACCGCAAATTGTAACTTGATGATATATCTATTACGGGCTGGACAGAAATATAGCTATAATGATTTGAAATATTTTTCATTCGACTGCCATGCATTCGAATGTAATGTTTCGCGAGTTTATATGTGTATATTTTCTTGTCATGCGCTAAACATATATATGTAAAAGAAAAAAACGTTGTGTGATCTTATGAAACCACGATGCAAGTGAAACATTTTCTCGGATCGTGGCATTTAACTGAAAATTTTCGGAAAATAATTCGAGTGAAGGTATTAGCATCGAGTTTAGAATCTTATCTTAATAATTGGACAAAAGGACGGCGAGACGAATGCGAATGTATTTTTGTTTGTTACGCCTTAACAACCGATTATTATGAAATTTTGCTACGCGCTGTCAAAGGTACGAAAAAGGACATAGAGTACCATTCATAAAAAAAAGTAGTGATTCCCGCAGGATACGTCAGATCTACATGAATACTAATGAAATTAAAAGTAAGTCTGCTACAAAGTAATATTCGTTGAATTCGTGTTGTGTACAAGTTTGTAGTATGGTATATAGTTTTTTTTAAATGAGAGTTGTAGCGCATTGGATCCTTGTTTCAAACTTTTCACTTATGTTATACAGTGTGTTTAGTGTTTTCCTTTCACTTAATGCAGTTTCAACTTTTTATTGCACTTAGTTGAAATTTAGCTACTTTGTTATATGTTTCACATTGTCTTCAGCCAAGTTTCGTTGGCGGCGTGTATTTAATAAAAAGGTTGTGAAAATGATTTAGCGTTTTCTTAAAATAATAAAATGATTTATGAGGCGCATATGGAAATTATTGTACTGTATGTGAGTGATTTTCGTAAAATACTCTTGTTTTTTTTTTATATCATTGTATGAACAGGCGGGTCACCTTATGTTAAGTGATCACCGCCATGCATAGACACTAGCAACATCAGTGTAGTTGCAAATGCGTTGCCGGCTCGTGTTTGGGGAGGAGGGAGTGGGGGGGGGGGGGGGGGGGGGGGGGGTGGAGGTGGGTATCTGACGCTCTCACTGACCGAACGAAACACAACAGAGCAAGCACTGTTACTTCACATCGGTTTTTGTGGGTCGGGTTGGTCCAACCCTGGGTGAGCCGACCCATTCATGCTGAAACCAATAATAGCTTCAGCGTCACTCTACCACCTACAAAACCTGTCACTGCCTGATTTCAAATTATTCAACGGTCGTTCGTATTTCAAACAAAACGATATTATTGATGTTGATGAACGACAGGTGGCGTTACGTCCGTCTTATCGATATTTCTTCCACGCATGCGTAAGTGTGTGTAGTAAATCAATTACGTATGTGTTTGAGCGAGTCCCTGATTTGTATGGTTTCACAATTGGAAACTGTGGGAGTCGCTGTAATCGGGTAAGAGGTTGTTTAAGATTTTTCAAGTTTGGAAATACAATTGGAACCGGTAGGTAATCGATTTCACGCAGACGAATTTGCGCGGGTCAGCTAGTTTATATATATAAGAAGAGATCTACAGTTAAACTAAACTGAGATGTAGTACGGCCAATGAAGTACTCTAATTCTATAAAAAAAAACTAGCTAGTGCTCGCGGATCCGAGCGCGCTTTTTAAATAGATATTTAAAAAATGTAAAACTTTAAGCAGGTTTAGAATTACAAAAATTCTATTTCAAATACATCTGAAGCTATCTGCCAGTAAAAACTCGTAAAATCAGTACAAACAAAGCCAGAGCAAACGAACAGAAAGACCGACAAACAGACAAAATTTTAAATGTTTTAGTAATAAGTATCGTATACCTTTTCATAATCTATACTATAATAAAACTGTAGCAAGGTCAAATCTGTACATTAAATATTTTTTGAAAATTTTGATCGGGTTAGACTTTGTTATCGATATAGAAGCCAAAAATAATCTTTTTACAATTTTTGTCTGTCTGTCTGTCTGTCTGTCTGTCTGTCTGTCTGTCTGTCTTTCTGTCCCTGTGAACACGCATCACGCTGAAAGTACTGAACCGATTTTAACGAAACTTGACACAATAATAACTAATATTCCAAGGTTACATTTAGGATACTTTTTGTCCCATAAAACGCAAGGGGTTCTCCAGGATAACGAAAGACAAAAAATTGTAGTTAATGTAACTAGACTTTTTTGCGACACCTTAGTACAAGAGCCAGCAATGTTGGAAGAACGAGAATTTTAGAAAAGCTGGTTCTTTAAAATGAAGATATATTATGCCCTTCCAAACAAAATTCAGGATACCTGGTAGCCGGTTAACGTTGTGTTTTTTAATGCGCATCACACTTTCACAGGTTAAAATTTTGGGTTATAAATAATTTATGGAACATTTTTTTTCAGTAACTTTTAAACGCTATTAAAAACACGAATTTATCACTGCCAGACAATTTTGTTATTGATAATAATGTGCCCGATGATATTCTTTATAAATAAAATAATTCATTTCAAACCATTTTATTTTTTCCATTGCAAAGAACATATTTCATTTTATTAACCATTATGATATTGAGATTTCACCGTAAACACCGTAAACGAAAAACAACGATAAACGTAGACATATGACTTGAGACTGACGTAATCTTGAATACATGCGTCTATAATAGGCGCTTCCACAATTATCGCTATCTTTATCATACATAAAATGGGGTAAACATATCAATGCAGTTGCAGTATCTAGCTCTAAGTTTGTAAACGTTTTCAAAGCATTAGCCGGTTTTAATTGGGGTGTTCATCCATAACATTTAGTTCGTTTATACTTCAATATTACACGCAGTCGAATTAACTATGCCAGCTTTCGCCAGCTTTCTTTATGATAGTAGTGCTCAGGTTAACCTCTATAAACTTGGAAAAATCCAAAACCAGGCCATGAGAATTATCGGGGGTTTCATTAGAAGTACTCCAATCCATGTTATGGAAAGCGAATTGAGCATATGTCCATTACATCTCAGGAGACAATATTAAGCTGGCAAAATTCTATTTAAATTTATGTCATTCGAAAAGAACGAACTAACTAATGTATCAGAAGAACTGTCCACCTCTTTCCAATCACTCTATTGGCGTAAAAGGAAAAGACCACTATTTTTTCTCAATATAAAAATACTCCAAGTCAAACAAGTATAAAACATGAAATGTTCACTTTACACACCTGGGTCGATAACATTGATTTGCAAAATATATTTAAAATAAATGTAGATGGTATTTGGAAGCCAAAGCGTCAATATGATATTGTTAAAATAAAAGATATTTGTCTTCAATATATAAATGAATATTATCAAAATTTTGTTAAAATATACACTGACGGATCTAAAGCTGGTAATTATTTAGGAGCCGCATTTTTTGAGTCAAATTCCAAAACTTTTATGAAATTTCAAATTGATGAAAATATTTCAATTATGCTCACTGAATTAATAGCAATTGCAGAGGCCTTATCATTTGCACAATCAACAGAGTCCATTAAGATTGTTATTTTATCCGATTCAAAAAGTGTTATTCAACACGTAGCGCGATGTACCTCGACTTTTCGAGGAATACCGATAGCTTAAATACACTATTTTGAAGCAATTACTAGATTCCAAAGCAAAGAACAAAGTAATTGTTTTACAATGGATCCCTTCTCATATAGGTATAACTGGGAATGAAAGAGCTGATCTTTTGGCTAGAGAAGGATCCTCCGAAGGTGCTTCTATTAATATTTTACCAACTTACTTGGATGTATGCTCAGTATTTAAAAATAGCTGTTACTCGCATTGGAAGGAATACTTTGATGAGCGTTCTAAAATAAAACGAATATGGTACAGAACGATTCAGCCACGCCCCTTAAGGTCACTATGGATTGATGACAGTACGATTTGCCGTCGGGAAGCAATCACAGGAATAAGATTACGCTCAGAACACATCCCATGTAAAAAGTTCGCCTACCTGATGCGTAAAGTACTATCACCACTCTGCCAGAGTTGTGAGCTCATCGATGATGTGCACCACATCCTGGCAGAATGTGTTCGAAACGAAGATATTAGATCTCGGCTTAATGCTTCTGGTTCGTTCCACACCGGTTTGTACAATTCGTTATTGTCTGACCCCACTTCGAAAGATGCTAAAGAATTGTACAAAATTAATATAAGCTATTGTTAAGTGTATTGTCATTCTTATTGTTATATAGTTGTATGTCACTTAGGCGATATAGCCGAGAAGGCGACTAAGCCTTCATTAAAAATTAAATAATAATAATATTAAAATTACAGCTATCTTAACATGGTTTGGACATACTTTATTTTATTTACAAAAAAAATAGCATCGGGCACATTATTGTTAATAACAAAAATGTCTGGCAATGATAATTTCATGTTTTAGTAGCGTTTCTAAGTTAGTAAAAAACAAAACATTCAAAAATTATATAAAAATCAATATTTTTGCCTGTAAAGGTGCGATATGCACTAATAAACGCAACATTTACCGGCAGCCTGGTAGCCCGCACTCTGTTCGGAAGAACATAAAGATATATAAAAACTGGCTTATTTTCTTTTTCGAAACCGTTGCTAGCTCTTAGACAAATAGTTACAGGCAAGTGACATTTGACGCGTCGTGCTCATATCTTTTTAATATTTATATTTTTCTTCAATACAATGGAGTGTGAAAAAGTTTTAATACAAGTTGAAAATAGTTATGATATTATTCAGTGTTTCATTTATCATTATTTTATTTTATGAATACATTTTATCGTTTAATTTACAATTTAACTCTATCAACTTGATATTTTATAATGTAAACTCTACTGACTGTATAGTAAACGTCTACAAAAAAGGGAAAGGAACTTCGTTAGAAACTGGGGGGTCCATAGACCTTTAAACCTTTTTTTCACATTACTACCAATATATGTTGGTTGCTACGAACGGGTTGTAGGCTTATTTTAAAAGATTTCTCATATACCATCTGGGTATATGTTTGATTGAGTCCCTTGATAGTTTGGATTCACAATTGGAAACCGATGGTGTGGCTGCAATAAGGTTTTAATTACCTATATTAAAATTTTTCGCGTTTAAAAATATAATTGGCACCAGTGATAACCGATTGGGTGCAGACGAAGTTGCACGGGTCAGCTAGTAACATAATAAAACTGTTGGTGTATAAGAAATATACTCTTTTATAGTACGAAGTCGAACAGACAGACGGTCCTGCAGTTTCACGTTAACTAATCACATCAATCTATACATACCTATAATAAGATTGTAAATCTAACGTGTCTGTACATTTTTCGATTTACGTGAAAAAAAATTGTTGCAGGTGTCTAGAAATCATTACATAGTATAAAACAAAGTCCCCTACCGCGTCTGTCTGTCTGTTCGCGATAAACTCAAAAACTACTGAACTGATTTTCATGCTGTTTTCACCAGTGGATAAATTGATTCATGAAGAACGTTTTGGTATATCATTTGTCAAGGATTTTCTTATAATCAGGGCGGGACGACGTCTGCCGGGCCCGCTAGTTATTGAATAAAAAACTGTTATTTTGACATTACAAGCAGACACTTCAATGTTATTATATGTAAAAACTAGCGTACCCGGCGGACATTGTCCTATCTTGATAATAAAAACATCAATTCAACCGCAGCGCCACCTACCGGGTCCAATTGTGAATATAAAACCATTATTGAATCTAGCTGAATACACAAAAAAAAATCATCAAAATCTATCCAGCAGTTCAGGAGGAGTTCAGTCACATACACACGGACAGAAGAATTATATACATAAAGATATATATTATTACTATGTTGTTAATTAGACAAGGTTTGAAAAATGTAAACAAAACAGGGACACGTCAAAGGAAAACGTATATTAAAGCGCCAGAGGATTTTCGCAGGGGGCTTACAGGAATGATTGATGTGAAAATCCACGCTAATTGGAAAGCCTGACTGATAAAATGATGGTGTGTGATAGGCTTTAATGATTGCCGGCATTTATTTTAATGATCGCGCGTACTCAGCGTTTAAGTAACACAGATAATTCGTAACTAGACGTGAATTGTTTAACACTCATTCGATATGATGCATATGCGCAAATATTTATAAAAAATCACTTGAAAATGAAATACTAGCGGACGCATGTGACGTTGTCTGCATTTATATCTTCGTAAATAATCTACGAGTAACTCTAATAAGGCTTTTTCTAAATCAGTCTGGCTAGCTACCACCCTCGAGTTGAAAATCTAGTAAAAAATATAAAAAGTAAAAAATACCTACTAGTGTTTTCCGGCATCTGCATTCGAGCATTGCATATCGTCGTTTAACATCAGATAATATTATGGGCAAACGCTGAAACTCGCGAAAAATCTTAAAAAACCTACAACCCGATTTCAGCACCACCTACCAAGTCCATCCACGCCATATTATGGAATTATTGCCAACTTTAATTGTATTTGTTATGATTAATTATTTAAAATATATATTTCCTAAAATAAAAAGTACACTATAACACTCAAGATTAACACACCTTTTTAATAGTGAAAGAATTTTCATAATCGGATCAGTAGTACCAGCGATTACCCCGAACATCCAAACTCACAAACTCTACGTCTTTATAATATTGGTATAGATTAATAATGACATGATAGTTTATAAGTAGAGTCGAGGGGAAAACATGTTTTGTCGTTGTCATAAATCTAATTTAGCCGCATTTAAATCGAAATGACAAATACTTTCATATAAAATACTTGATTGTTGGTGGCGTTACTTTGCAGAAATCCATCATTATATATTGGCGTGGACTTTACTTCGCACTTACGCTTTGAATTGATTGGTCACTATCACGTCTTACTGCAATAGAAAAGTTAACTCTATCTTCGCAATAGTTTGAAAACCTGGATTTCGTAAAAGACTAGCATAATCTAAATAATGGAAACTATGATAAACTGGTCGTCTCATGCTTCAGATTCAGTAAAATTAGTAACATTTTTTTAGGTGTTAGGTTTTACAACAAGGTCCCAAATCATATTACCGATTTGTCGGAATGTAAGTTTAAGCGCCATGTCAAATGGGTTTGGTGTCAAATGTTTGTAATAACACAGAGTTATTCAATATGTGAACGATGGTGATGTCTGGAATTGACTCGTCGCTGTGCATGCACTAAAAACGATTGTTAGTGCAATGTGTTTTAAATATACATATGTTAAAAACATAAATCAGATCGAGTTTCTTGCCGGTTCTTCTCTATGACTGGTTTGTTTTCCGAACCGGTGGTAGGTTTGATGTTCATAAGCGCTTTCTAGGGACTAAGTTAAATAAAGTATCTTTGATTTGATTTCGCAGCGGAAGTGCGAAGTAACGTCCATCCTTATATATAAAATATTAACCATTTCCAAAAAAGAAGTTATTTAAAGAGCAATTACTTAGTGACAGACGGTAAAATCCGGGTCCGCGATGATAGTTCAACGTTTCTGTCGTAAAATCTTTTGTCGCCCCGTAGACTGATCGTAAACCCCTAATGTTCTTTCTCGTCTTAAATATCTTTATTATTTTGCCCTATCCGGTATTTCTCCTATTACTAACATAAATCTTATGTTCACTATTCTTGCGGTCAATGTCAACATTTTGATTAGTATTACTAGCTTCTGCCCGCACCTTCGTCCGCGAGGAAAACGAGGAAACAAAGTAACTACTTTGGGCTAAAGCACGGAAGCTCTCAAAAGGAAAAAAAATTAAATATTCTTCATTGGTACTCTTATTGATCTTATCGTGATGATGTATAACCTATAACCTCCCTCGATAAATGAGCTATCTAACACTGAAATAATTTTTCTGTTGCGTTGATAGCGATTCAAAATTTTAAAAACTATATGTGTTGGTACTAGATCGTTGGAATATCAACCCTATCATGACCCAACATTTTTTTTGGAATTCGCGTATATTTACTAATGTCACTCACTTACTCACTGTCTAATATATCCGCCTGGGGTAGGAATAATCTAGTCCGTTTCAACTCTAATAAGTCACAAGTTTGCGCGTTCACTGCTAAAAAAACTCCATTCACTGTGGCCCCACAATTCCAGGACACACCACTTACCATCGCAGAAAGTATTGAGATTCTTGGTGTCAACATCTTTAGTGACGTTCAGTTTCGTGGTCACCTGGAAGACAAGGTTAAGCTTAAAGTAATATGGACGGATATGGACTACTGTTACCATCTCTGTGCCGTAGCACCTCGATACCAATTTGGACCATTTGACTCGGCATAAAGAAGAGCTATGAGAATTGTTGGCGATCCCAAGCTCACAAATGGTATTGAATCACTAAGGAGAGACGTCGCCTCTTTACGTGTGTTCTACCGTTTGTATAATAGGTTGTGTTTCGAGAAATTGTTTAACATTGTGCCTGTAACTGCATTCCACCATCGCACCGTTCGTCATCGGCAAGGTATTCTTCCCCACATAATGAAACCAAAATGGTCTCGGAGGGTCCGGTTCCTTCCACGAACGATTCGATTGTGGAATGAGCTTCCTGCTGAAGTTTTTCCCGGGGAATACAGTATGGAGTTCTTCAAGGGGAAAATCAATATTTATTTATAATATTTAGGGGCGGCAACGCGCATGTGACACTTCTGATGTTACAAGCGCCCATAGGCTGAGGTGATCCCTTTACATCAGGCGGCCCACATACCTGTTTGCCACTGTCGTGGTATTAAAAAAATGTAAATTGGTAATACCATCGGTTGACGAGGATGAAAAACATCGCGAGGAAACCTGAATTTGAGTTATGTCCTTGTATTACTACCGTATGTGAGAAAAATATAGAACTGTGGCTTTGTCGAAGTTTGAAATCGTCAATACGCCATGGGCTGACGTTGTGTTTATATCTTCCTTTAGGAAGAGGCCTATAGGCTAGTGAAAACGCTATTCGCATATATAAGTCTATTAAAGCAAGTTTGAAATTGCTCTAATTATGATTTTATCCAATGCAAATGTATTATGGGCAAGCAAAAATATAACAAATGCTATTAATCATACGGTTTAGATTTATCGTTCAATAAATAAACTGAAATAAAGGCATCAGATCGCATAACCAATCAATCGCGAGACTTTCGTGATGCCGTAAACATCGGAAACCCGAAATCGTGGGACGGTGATGAATCGATGCCATCGATTCTATCTGTCCCCATTAAAATCATTCGGATGTTTCTAAAAAAAAACTCTTTGAATCCGTGATAGATGAGTTAAAGTTGCGGTGATAGGGGATTCGAAAATCGATTAATGTTTATCGATATTTTGAACTGTCTACTGTGTATATTTTGCAATAGTATTTATACCATAATACTAGCTTCCACATCTGTGACTATATTAGTTGGTCTTTGCTTACCGTACTTTCTGACCTAAAAGTTATGTATTAATTACCCTATATCTAAGTCTATCTAAGTCATCGCGTGATGTTTGATAGTCTATAAACTTCTTTGACAATCAGACCACAAAATCTAATAAAAAAGTTGACGCAGTCGTAAGAACTGCCGACAGAAGTGAAAATTCAAAACGATGGAATAGCTGTGTTCTTTAAATTTTTAAATCAATTATAGTATTACTTATTTATATTTTGTTAATTGAAATTATTATCATTAGTCTCCCTTTCACATCTATTGGCACTCCGAATGATAATTGTATACTTTTTTATACAGTTTATTAATACATCAAACATGATGATGGGCTGTACAATGTAAATACAAAAAATCAATATTATATGAACACAGGCTGCTGTACTACGCGTCGTTAGTCTTCGCAAGCCGCGAACCGCGAAAATCCATCGGCACGATTACTAGCATGTCATGACGCGAAATTATAAATTTATTTCCGCCAAAAAAATCTGCTCAACGCGACTAATGAAGTTTTCACTTCAATAATGTTTAAATCTGAGTGATATTTTTAGAGGTAGTTAAATCCTTCAAGCAAACAAAAACAATTAATACAGATTTAACACAAGTGGGTGTCAAATTCGATATTTTGGCATAAATATAACAGATATATGCAGAAATGAAATATAATCAGGTACTAAAAATATAACCGAGTTATAAATCAAACTGTAAGAGAACCGAGCTAAATGGGTCATCAGTTTAATCTTTACATTACTTCATAAGCCTAAGTTAGCGGTTAAGTTAAATTTAATGCCCTAATACTTCATAGCGTAGTAGCAGTAATTTCGCGTTAACGGTCGAGCAGAGGTTACAAGGGTTTAGACTTTAAACCGACCTACTTGTTCACTGTACTATTTGTAAGTTATAGACCAAAATCTTAGTAATTCTAACGAAGTTATGGAACTACAGTGCAGTAGAATTATTACAACACATAATAAATATAACGGATTGTTTTTCGTAATAAACAACAAATTATTAAATACGTCATTAATCTGCTTTGGGTATAACAATACAAGATGATAACAGTATAATACCAGGTTATTGTTGTATATATAGATAGTTACTCGGATCTAGTCACGAGGTACAGGTGCCGCGTGCCGTATTAACCATCTCGTAGCTCGTACGGACTGACGCTCCGTACATGCGCGGGCACAATCTATTATGCGCCCCCGCCTCTTCGTACCGTGGCGAGGATCAAGCTTGCGAAACAATAGTGTTATGTATGCTACACTGCTGTTGATTATCTGTTTTCCGTTATAGTTCTCAATTACAAAACTGTTCTTTTTCTCTAACTTATGGTGCTTTATGTAAATAATGTCACGTGTCTGTGGTACATTGTATCATGCAAGACGAAGACTGACCAAAAAATTTCGAAATTTGTCAAAAACTTAAATCTCATATAACTTGTATCCAGACCGAATTATTTAATTTTACTTCTTATATACTTCGTCCTTGTCTGCGAACTCATATCACAATATATTCATTTTATGTAAAATTATTAAATTTTTAAGAAACTACGTTTTTTATAAGCTCTGCAAAAGTTTAAAAATGATTTTGAAAGCAAAATCTATTTTTGGTGAAAATCTGTCGCCGAGTAGCGGTAAACAGTAGTCAGGCAGCTACACGTTTGAGACATCCCCGTTAGATTTTACCTGTTTACCATATTAGACCATATCGTTATACATTAACCAAATTATACCAAAAAGTTTGAAAGTCAACCTTTAATATATTTAATTAAATGATAGTACATCGATAAACATCATAAGCTCCCATCTCTAACCAAACTGTATATTCGTTTGACATTTTTTCGGCTTGCCACGGGGAATTGCGAAACACCGAAGCCCAGCGGCTCTCTGTTATTGCTTTCTCTATCATGATATCAAGGTGAATCTATGTTATTGTTGTCCTATTTTCCTTTTATTATACTTATTCCTTTTATTCTGATTTATTTAACGTGTTTTCTACGAAATAATTCTATTTTAACGGTAGAGACTAAAACAAAGGTGTTGGCTGATCATATTTCGTGAACAAAATTAAATATGATGATTTTTTATAAGCTTAGGCAGATGCAGGGTGTTGCATCCAACGCAACAGCTTAAGCCGAGGTTCGACCACTTTGTGCACTGTTGAGCTTGTTGCCAAGCGGCGAATTGTCTTAAGCGCTCGCTTTAGTAGTCCGGTGAAGCTGTGAAGACCTGTCAGGCCAAAGGCTTAGTCAATTAGGAAAAAATGCCTTTTCTTTGTTTAACAGCTGCTAGTTTATTTGATAGACCTCGCGGTGTAGTAATATAAGCATACCGTGCCGACAATTCGTGGACTCGATTTTCGTACATAATTAACTTTACATGACGTGCATTATTGCCAGTTCTATGTTTGAGAGTTAGATATATATACGTATGATATATATATGTTGTGTAATCGGTATTACAGGTTATGCTTAAGTATAGAATTAGTAGCCGTGTGGGTGCCTGTCTTTCGGTAGCTGTTCAATGGTATATCATTATAATGGTGAAGTAAAAACTTCTTTAGGTGCGTTGACCGGTATTTTTGGCAGAAGACAAATTTATAATTTAGCGTCATGACATTCTAGTAAGCATGACTGATCATATTGCGCTTGTAGTATAGGGGCCTGTGTACATTTAATATTAATACTTTGTATTGAGATTGTTCAGCCTATCTGATTAATTAATTAACTTTATAATTATTGTTTTGAGTTTTTACTCCTGTCAGCGGTCCTTATGACCGCGTCAATTTTTCTGTCATTGATATAAAATTGTACAAAAAAAACCCGTTAGATATAAAAATTAAATCTTTCCAAATTCCGAAAAAGCCAAATTCCGCTCATCGCGCCTAAAGAAGCTTTCACTTCAAAAATAATTTTCTTTCTTTAAAATAAAAAAAACTTAAATTTAAACGTAAAAAATAATTAAATTAAGCATTTAATCGTAATTTTCTCTTTACAAATAAATCGCAGATAAAAAAAATCATAGTAGAAACTAAAAGTCATAGGGCAAAACCTACTATTCTGCTTTGATTTTGTTGAACTGTTAATAGTCAATGAAAATGTTTCGAATAGTACATATGTTTAAATAAATATTTATAACGCTAAATTAGTACAATACACCCATACGAAGCTTAACCAGGTCGGCACTGTCGGCAGCAATGTTATAAGCACAAAATAACAAACTTAGCAAATATATTTTAGTTAACATCAAAATCTCTGCTACCATAATGCACAGCGACTAATTAGGTAAGTGGAAAGCATTTCTTATTTAGCTTTTCTCTTGACTTTCATTTATTTTAGTACAAGAGTGCTAATGCCCAAAGAGAAAATGCAATTACATTGCATCTACCAGAAGGCATTGTTATTGGATTTGGCGCTAAGAGCTAATCCAATGGATGGTTTTATTTTCTTTCCGAACAAAGTTAAGATTGTCCATTAATTTGCTTTGTTCTTAAAGTGCAGCTACATTATTTTAGCTTTTTTTATAATTGATTTATAAATTTTAATAAGTGATTATATATATATAAATTGTGCGCCGACGTGGGACACCTGGCAGATTTCAAACATTAAAATTATTTTGTACAGGTAATGTGCATAAAAGGATAGTTTACAACAGGCAATAAATATGGAATAATGAAAAATAAAATATTAAGATTTTTTTTCAAGAAAAAGTAGATAATAAATACCTAATAATGAAATATAAAAATTCATAATTCTAAGATTTTTATTAATATGTAATTAGCACTGTTACAAAACTATAACCAATTTTTTCTTCTTATGCATAATATTCAATCCGTAATAATTTCTAAGGAGCCATATTTCTCGAACCAGCCCCCCCCCCTTTATTTTTACGTAAGTTTTTTCTCGTTGTACAGAGTAATAAAATTTAATTAGAAAAGGATCAGTAACATCACAATGTGGCATAAATCATTAATTAATGTTTATTCTTTAACAGATAATTTAGTTTATACTATTCGAGACAAAACTAACTTCCGCATTACATTTAATCATGCGAGATTTAGTTTGTTGTTTAGAGATGGCGCCACTGTAGAGATAGCTCGCGCTTCTATTTTGTCGGTGTCTTTTGATAATATGCCGCTATCGATCCGACCATTGTGTGACATATATATATTCGACAACTAGCCAGTTTAGATTATTGTAGTCCGGTGAAGCTGTTAAGACCTTGCTAGGTCAATAGCGTAGTCAGTTCGAAAAAAAAAAAGTTTAGATTATTATAATTTTAATTAATAGCGTTTTTTTAATAATATTAGAGTGAGCAGATCAGTTAAACATTCTATTAACTAATAATTATTTTAAATTAACGATCTATTAGTTTTAAATTAATTGTACAGAAAATAAATTACATAATAAAAAAATTACTGAAAGCTAAGTTTCATTTTATTAAAACAGGGCCTTGTTCGCCGCAGCGATCCGCACTCTCGAATTTCACAATCTGTGAATAATGGAAAGAAAATAATAAGTTGATAGGATTAATTAACTAACTAACTTAAAATAATACAAAATATTACTTACTTTATATGTGGAGATTTTTGAAGCCACCTAGGGACCCTTACCTAAATAACGAATGGCCCCTAAGATATTAATTCAAATGATAGGCTGTAAGGACATTTTTACCTACATTATATTCCCGACGTAACTAAAATATTTCTTTAAATAAGAACTTTATTATATTTGGTCGAAACAGCTTCTTAATTTAAAGACAAACCTCCATAAGATGAAAACCTCTATAACTTCAAAAAATAATTTGTTCTCTCCCCTTTCAGGGCCTAAAATCTCTATTACTTAAAATACGCACAGTCTATAACGGAAACGAATAATTTCAGTATTGGCCCTCAGTTACATAAAGAAATATTTCGATGAATTCTGTAACATAAACTGTCTGCCAGTGAGTAACTTCGAATGAATGTACAAAACAAAAAAATCTCGAAATTTTTTGGTTGCATGTGTTTACAAGTTAAATTGTTAACACAAAAATTAACAAGACTAAGATACGCTGATAAATTAAAAGTGATAAAAGCGGCGAAAACTGGATTAAAAAAAAAAGATGTTGCGGTCAGTTTGGAATACATGAAAGTACATTATATATACTGATATTATAAAGAGGTAAAGTTTGTGAGTTTGTGACATTGTAGGGGGTAATCTCAGGAACTACTTGTCCGATTTGAAAAAAATATTTCAGTATTTTATAGCTAATTTATCCAGGAAGGTTACAAGCTAAATATTATCACGCTAAGACCAATAGGAGCGGAGTGCCAATGAAGAATATTTCAAAATCGGGGTTTTTTCCTCTTGAGAGCTTTCGCGCGTTAGCGTTAATCTAAAGTAACTATTCCACGTGAACGAAGTCGCAGGCAGAGGGTAGTCACTTATAATTAGAAAAGAAGCTGAACTCGTGAAGGAACGAGAATCTGGAGAAAGTATTTTATATAAAAGACGAAAAATTGCTGAATTGCCTAGTTTGGAACAATGTTTATTTACGTGGTTCAAACAGTGTCAAACCAAAACATCAGTGTTACAACCTATAGTGAAAGAAAAAGCTGAAGAGTTCGCCAATTCGCTGAAAATCCATAACTTTAAAGCTAGCAATGGCTGGTTAGAAAACTTCAAGAAACGGCATGATTTGACTGACCTTCAAGAAAGTATGCGGCAAACGTGCGAATGTAACATAAACCCTTGATAAGTTAAAAATTCTATAACTTAAAATATTTCGTGTTTCCCTTGGATTTTCACTTATCGAGGTTCTACTGTATATTGCTTTCTGTATCTGTTCACTCAATAGGACATTTTTTTTATTTATTACACTGTAAAAACCGACGAGTATAATATCCTATGATATATGTGCTCTAGCTCGAGTATCTATTGTACATGAACAATAATGGATTACAGTAATAATTCATTTGGCAGTCATGCAATTACCACAATAATTTACGTGGCAGTGTTGTATAACATATGCTCATATATTTTTGTAAAATCGCGTTTTTTTAAGAAAGACATCCATATATCTATATGTTCAAAAGTAAAGTCATATCTCAATACAAAATTTTACGCAAATCGTTAGCGCCGTTTTCGAGATACAGGAAATTAATTTATTTACATACGAACACTGATGAAATGAAATGAATATAAAATAAAATTAATATACGTCTTTGATTATAAAAACAAATGAATTAATATTATAATTATCTTCTGTTGATATTTAAAACAACTTTTCTTTAACAAATCAAAAGGATGAAAAGTTGTTTATATTAATTTGTCGTTTACTTTTCCTGTTTGGTTAAATGTTGTAACTTTTACCATCTTCCCAAATTTAATTAAAGCGAAATTTATATAATATCTAATTTCTACATTCAAATTTAATTTACAAAATTACCCTTCGTTCGGTACATTCACAGTGGGAGAGATCTATTCGAAAGTCGGAACTTTGGCTTGAACTATCACGGTGCGATGGACCGTGAACTTTACGTCTTAGTCATGCTGTCTATTCACAGGCTGATGTATTGAATGGTGAAGTGAGAGATGCATTTTCGCAGAAGTAGTTCTAGAAATATCTATACGTATTGATTTTCTTGCGAAAAGACCATAGAATTTGTTCTTGTGTCAGAATAAAAATAGAATGACATAATAGTCTTTTAAATTTGTGCTTTTATACAGACGAGTGCTCGTCCAGTGGTGGAACATCGACCATCAAGAAAAATACTTTCACTTTTTTTACTGATAACACTAAAACTCGACAGTAGCTACTAAACAAAAAAAGAATGAAGAAAATCGAATAAGAAACAGAGGAGGTAGATGTGCTTAACCGTTTCCCCACTTATCAATATTTAATTATCCTACACAATTTATTCAGAATAAGTTATTGATTATTTTACGATCATTTATCTTTTTTTCTCTTAACTTTTTTTTTCCTCGCGGGGGAAATTTCTTAGATCTTCACCTCACGGGGCTGCATAGATAGGAATGCCAGATTTGTACTGACTAAGCTCCCGTGGTCTTCTTGTAATCTTTAGCCGGGTGGTCTAGACTACAGCTGCAATACTTTTACCCGACCCAGGTATTGACATCTAAGTAGGGCCCTGATCTGCGGTTTTAAGATGGCCTGATATTAGACCCCCTCCTTGAGAAATTGTTGGGAGGCGCAACAAAAACTAATGTCCTTTAATCACATGAGCCTGTACAACAGTTCCCTGGGCGACGGACATGCTATGCCAACTATAATATTTATCCTAACCAATATTATAAAGTTACATGAAGTTAATGGTATGAGGTCATTCTTCAAAATATAATCATAGGTACAAATACAGCTCAAACAGTTGTTAGTCATAAGAAAATTCAAATGATCTGTTTACAAAGTTATGTCTATACAGACTGATTAATTAATTGTATGGATGAAAGTTTGTAACACAAACCATTCAATAAAAGGTGGTCTTTTTGTAATGGTGAGCGTTGACAAAAAGTTGTAATTAATTAGCGAAGAATCACTCAAGAGACATATGTAGGGTCGCACGGACAACCGGCTGCCGGAGAAAAAGACCGATATCACCGATTCATCCAACCTGTTGACGGACATTTGTCTCCGATCCGTTATTTATCAAATAGACAGGTTTATTTAGGTCAGGGCACGGTTCTTCTTTATACAGGTAGATAATTTTTTACAACGAAAAGACTCGGAAACTCTTAGATGACGTTGGAAAAATATACTGCGAAATAATAATTTCATTATTTTTAGAATCGTACTCGTTTATATTTCGATTATTATTTTATACTTTATAGATTTAAGTGGACGGGATTTCAGAAAATTTAATTTGGTTTCGGTCGCGCATGTCCCGATTCTACCCTAGAGACGTTTACTGAAATCGTCCGGGATTGTTCGTAGTTTAATATTTTTAACAGTTATTATTTACTAGTCACTCGTCCCGGCATTGCATAATGAATGAAATGCATGATAAATTGCATAATTATGATTTAGATAAATTTTCTGGGCTGTAATTTTTTTTTTTACACTTTATAGGTATTAATTAGCGTTTGCCTACAATCACATCTGATGCTAAATGCTATCCCTTAGAGGTGAAAATCTGTCACCAAGCGCCTGTTGGTGTGTTACGGCCGCTGCACTTGAGAGCCAGACGCCTCTAAGTTTAGCATGTTAACCATCTTAGTCCTTTAACATCAGGTGAGATTATAGTCAAGCGTTAAGACCTATAAAATATAAAATTAAATATTTAAAGAATCTGGTAACCTAAGAAGTTAGTTATATACTGGATGGGAGACTATTTCACAGATTCACGATATTTCAAGGATCAGACATTCCGGAGTTCTTGTTTTTTTACACAGACAGAGCTATACAACGTATAGTAGCTATACAACGGTAGCTTCGAAGCCCAGCGCGTATTGTTCCCTAATGGAAGGGAGTAACTTCTTCTTCTTTTCTTTCTTCTTTTATATTTTAAACACAATCTAATAAAATTGGAGTATCAAAAAAGTCGGAAAGGATTTAAACTATATGCAGAGTAGTAAAATTATTGCATTAAACCATTAACACTACCAATTAGTTAACTGTTCTTTTCCTATTCATTTTAATAACTTAAGAAGGAGGTTACACACCGGATGGGAGATTATACCACAGCTTCGTGGTATTTCAAAAATAAGAACATCCCGGAAAATTTGGTTCGAGTTTTGGTAGAGGTTACAAAATCCGAAGCTCAGTGTATGTTTTTTTTATGCCAAAGGGCAGCAAACATGTTGATGACCCTTTTCATGTTGAATAGTTGCCATCGCCTATCGACAACTGCAACAGTAGGGGCATGTGCCGATGCGACTTCCACAGTTCGTCAGGGGGGGTTTAACACTCACTCCCCCTTTGAGGGGTCTACCATCTTTGACCCCTCAGACCGCAGTCAGGGCCTCTTGAAGGGCTTACACCTATCGGGGGAGCAGACGCAGTGCCAGCCGGCAGTACCTTGCTCCCCCACCCACAAAGGTATATGAAGGCACCATGGGGTTTTAGTCCGTGCAAATCGGACATAACCCATCCTCAGCTGCCCGACGGGATGGGTATCTGTTAGGGATCTCCCCATGTATAAAAAAAAAGAAAATAAAATAAAAAAAGGGGCATTACCGTTATTTTCGCGACCATTAAGACCGAGTTTTAACCCCTTTTTGAAGAGCTCCATATCATGACCCTGTGGGAACACCGTACCAAGTGAACCATTCTACAGCACTTTCTCTAATTGAAAGAAAAAAATAATAAATGATAAAGGTCGCTATTACTGCTATCAAAATATCTGTCTTAATCACTTCTTCTTCTCTGTCTTCTATTGTAATAAACGCAATGTAATAGAAGTGGAATATCAAATAAAAGTAGGGAAGGATAGAAGTAATATGCAGAGTAAAAGAGTTAATGAATTAAGATATTAACTCTACCAATAAGTTAACTGTTTTTTTTCGTATCCAGTTTATAGATCAATAGCCTTAAGATAAACCAATACGTGGACGATAAAACACGCACTCGACGTGTTCTCGGTCGTATATCAAATATCGTAAAAGATCGGAAAGTTTTTTGATGACCCTCTAAAGGTTTTATTGGGTTGTGTTTATTGCATATTTTTATATGTTAGGGACGAATTACTTTATGTTTACACTTGTGTTTTACCAAATGCGCCATGAATGTGTGGTTTAATGAGGGAGTCGTGGTTATCTTCCATCCTATTTCTCGTGAGAAGGGAACTTAAATAACTTATGTAGGATTCAGTAATATAAAAAAGTAGCCCAATTTTTAGTGTCGGAGTTTTAGTACATCAAATTCTTTTTCTCTTTATTTTTGTCGAGCGTTTGATCAAAGCGAACACGTAACGTTCACCAATACAACAATAAATAATTAAACAAAATAGGAAAAGACGATAACTAAAAATAAATTAAAAAACGGAACATTACAATTACTTTCTTGCCCTTATACCGAGTTCCACTAAATTATAGATTAATTTGGCTTCTTCCGATGCTGGATGTGAAAATATTGGATTACGAACGCTTATATTATATTTTTTCTTAAATGTCTTTTGTCATTGAGAATCGTTCCGGACACATTCCATTGCAATATAGGGGCGAGGAGCAAGTCTATGCCTTACATATGTTCTTGGAGTGTCAGTTTGTGGGACTAAAGTTGATTGTTAGGTCACAATTAGTTTATTTAATCTGTTACAATGATTTTGCTGCACAACCTGAGTGTTTTAACGCGACTAATAATCCAATTATTTAATAAATATAATTTTAATTCAGATGTTAATGATTGCAAACTTCTGATTCACTATTTTCTCTTCTTTTCATTAAAAATCTAAACTGTTTCAATGGAATATGCCCAAAACGAATTCTTTAAAAGGCCGGCGGTTTATTTGCGACTCCCCTGGTGTTGCTAATGTCTACGGACGGCGGTGATGACTTATCATAAGGTGACCCACCTGTTCGTTTGCCCCCTATGATATAATAAAAATTCTTAAAGCCAAGACAATCATGCTGCCATGAGATTGCAAGAATATAATGTAAAACTAGTGAAACTTCAAGTTTTGTGTTTGTCAGGAGTTTTCTTAAGTAAAATAGAGTAAAGAAAAGAAGCGCTTGGAAGTTATTAGCGGGATCTTATACGTGATATAGATCGGTTAAATAAATAATACCAAGGAACATGAACTCTGAAATGCTACCAAAACTCCATGGAAAATTCTAACAAGGGAGCCACCACCTTGTTAGAACATTAGAATTATTACAAAGAACTTGTAATATTATCACCTACCCGATAATGGAAGTAACAATCTAGAAGATTGGTTGCCAAAAATAAAAAAAAGCGCTTAATGACCATTTATGCTCATCTTTATATATATAATACTTCTGTTCGTGTGTATGTGAGTGAACTCCTCCTAAACGGCTGGACAGATTTTAATGATTTTTTTTATACGTTCAGGTGGATTCAAGAATGATTTAGGTTCACAAGTGGACCCGGTAGGTAGCGCTGCGGTAGACTTTTAGGTTTTTTTTTTTATCCAGGCACGGCAACGTTCTCCTGGCCCACTAGTATAGTATGAAAGAGTGATAGATCCTATATTTGGTAACATAAATACTTGCCTATTTCTGTCCCAAAGTAGCTGTATTCTGGTTAAAAGTGGAGGATTTAAAACATTTTCTGGCAAATAAGACATCAGAATCCTCAGAAGTGGCAATATTTACACTCCACAATTAACACTGTGATCATTTTTGAGATCCGTTACAAATAGATATAGGCTATAGTTACTATCCAAAACAAATCCGTCTTTACTTTGCGATTGTAATTGTTTATCATCAAGGAGATTGGAGTATTTTAGTGAAGAATACGAAAAGAAACCAAAATAATTAAAAAATACAAACATTCTCCCCATTCGAGTGATAAGCTCTTCGGAGGACAAAGTTAGGATGGCAAAGTTACTTTTTATTATCTTTTTCCATTACTTTTACAGCTCTCGCTCCGGCATCGAACCTTCGTCTAATTTACAACGACACTACAAAATCGAGAAACAAACATTTTATTCGAGTTTTACAGAAGCGTTGTAGCGTGTCCATTACTGGAACTCTGTTTTTCTATTATCTTTTAAAATACATCTTGTCTACGAGAATAAATTGAATAGAACAATTAATGCCGACGCAATTAAGTTTAACCAAATTCAGTATAATACTGTTGCGTGCGACATATCCTCAGTGCCTCCTTGACATAGGCATTCACGTTTCGGTCATTTTAGGAAATGCTCTGTGCTCATTGGACAGCCATACTGCACTTACCATTCGATACTCCGCGCCAAGCTACACAGTCCATCCGCATTATTACGTTCTTCTTGCTTCTTACTATTTGAGTTACACTTTTGTATGGTAAATACTTGAGTCTGAAGTGTCTAATGGTGAATAAGCAAAAATCTTCCTCAATGAATAGGCTATAAAGTGGAAAAATACTTGTTGTATCTAACCTATAGCTCCAAAGATTAGCGAAGCGAGTTCAGAGAAACAGATATTTTTCAAAGAGAAATGGACCGTTTAAAAAAAAAAGACATGAACTACAAAGCGTAAAATAACACTTTATTCACTTCATTTCAGATAACATTTTCTCTTAATTAAAACAAAATAATTTAAGGTCAAATTACAACATTCAAATATTACTTATTATATATTTTCTAAAGTCGGCGCCAAATCCCTATGTCTTTATGTAAAAGGTAAAAGATATTTATTTATTAAAGAGTATTTCAGATTTTTATTTTTTGATTGGTGTAAAATTCTTAGTTTATGTACCTACTAAAACATTCCTTGGAAACAATAATCCAACAATGAAAATCCCTTCCAAATCGAATTAGTAGTTTCTGAGAAAGTGACGAATATACAAACATACATTAATTTTTTTTTATATCATAGGAGGCAAACGAATAGGTGGATCGCCTGATATTAAGTGATCACCCCCGTCCATAGACACTTGCAACACCAGAAGAGTCGCAAGTGCGTTGCCACCCTATGTTTGGGGGAGGGAGAGTTGGGAAGAGGGATGGGGGGAGGGGGGAGGGGGAGAGGAGGTTTTTTTATCCGGCGCTCTCACTGATCGAACGAAACGCAGCAATACAAGCACTGTTACTTCATGTCGGTTTTCTACGAGAGGGTGGTACTACCCCGGGCGAGCCGACCCATTCATGCTGAAACCAGTAATAGCTTCAGCGTGACTCTAGCATCTCTATATATATATATATATATATATATACTTATATATATATACTTATATATATGTATACGGGTCGAATACATAATCATTTTTTTAAGTTAGTTAACAAAAGTAGTGTCCATATTATTTTATATATTTTCTTTATATTCTAAATAAGTAAGCTATAAACAGTATTAAAAAATATTACTAAGATAAAAGGACCAACGTCGAGGAGTTGAAAAAAGTACGTAAGAAAATGTTTAAAAAAAGAGCACTCGTACAATAGTACAATATAAATTTCGAAAGCGGAACCCACCGTTCCTTCCAAATCAGCTGTTACCGGGAACTGGCGTAGCGTGTCCGCTCGGGTGTTTCCGCCCCGCGTTCGTACCGACGACGTCCGGTACGGACCGTTTGAAATTCGAAGCCCGTTGGGGTTCGAGATCTCGTAGCTTTGGCAATCGTTCCTGATGGTCGTCGATCGGAAATGTGGATGTGTTACGCGTTCCAAATAAGATTTTGAAATTTTTCTTTTTAATTCTACGTGCCTAAGCATTTTTTTATACTCCTTGCCATTTCTATGAAATGAAAACTTCTTTAGACGCATTGGACCGTGAATTATCACGCTCGGAACGGGGACGCTGAATCGTGTATACACGGCTCCAGTCGTTATCAATTACATCGTACCAATAAAATTATTGGATTGTAAGTTTTTATTATTATAATAGAAAAATAATATAATGATATTATGTATCTCTCTTACACATATAAAAATCCAGTGGCATGATGTTTGTTCACGACGAACTCAACCGATCTTCATGAAAGTTGGCATTTATATATAATTTGGTCCAATTTAAGAGATAAGATAATTTATATTTATATTAATTGCTTTAATATTTTATAATTACTAATTAAATGATTGGCAGTGTTGATTATTGTTATTAAATGTAAGTTTCACTAGTCTTGAATAAATGGCATTTTAAATTAATTTGTGGGAAAATTGTAGCACTGCCTTTTATAGATATCTCATAGAGGGAGACACGTTTTAATTTTGTATGTATTTTTCAACTCCAATTTATTTTACTGTGCACGTGTTCTGTTACTCTATTTACTACGTAACCTCGCTTTATATGTATTAAGTATTGAAGCAGATCTATTATCCCATAATATCAAATACTTAATCATAATTTTAAACCAACATGTAATATTTTTATATAGTCAATGTTGTGTTTGAGGTGTGATAAATCCGTATGAAATTTATTGTGCATGTATTTAATTATTGACTTTCACTTCTATCGCGTGGCTCATTAGAACACTTACTTTTTTATTTCTTTTAGTAAAAATAATAACAAATAGTCATGTCATTAAATCAATACAGGAGATCGACCTAAATACCCATTGAGACGAACACGATGTCAACACGAAGACATTTATTAATGAAAAACAACGATATACGACGAAGTCTCGTGTCCTTTAATATGGCTTAATGGAAGAGGAAAAATATAGGGTGATGCGAAACAAATGCCCCCGGTCGACTGTCGGCAGGTGTGGCTATAAAAACGGCTGTTAACTTTCAAATATTTTATTCATGTTAAAAGATTTACATCCTTGATATGTAGGTATATGTATAATGTATATCAGTATAAATGAAATTACAATATAATAAAGTTAAATAACAATAAAGAATAGTATTTGTCCGGGATCTGTTAATATTTCGGAGCAGCGTTTTAAATGTCAGGCCCTAAAATGTATGCGGTTTGTGAATTAATAAATACATAATGTATCATGAAATAAATAATCGCATCCATTTAAACTCTAAAAGGTTCAGAAATGTCGTCAACCCTGCAGTCCACTAAACAATTTATTCGTCACATTCTTAACTATTTAATGAATTAAATATCGTAGTGCTCTTCATTATTCATGAAATAGTAAATTAAGTATATTATGACAAGATACCAGTCGGTTATCAGACAACCATCGATTACTACAAAGATTAAAGTATTTAGTTTCTTTTTTTTTAATCAGACTTCTTATGGCAGGCCTTTGAAATTCAAATTCGTAACCTTTTTGTGTGACAAAGACTAGTGGGCGTAAACACTGTGTCGGGTAGAGTATTGAAAACACCGGTTCTCGTCCGATAGCCGAAGTTATGCAACGTCGATCGCGGTTTGTACTTGACTGTTCGCTTGGTTACACCGTGTGACATTGGCTTTATGTTATATTTTTTTTTAATAAAATGTTTCCCTGTAACACACATGTTCACTTCTATTGTGTGTCTTTACGACACATCCTGTTATTTTTTACTACATTCAGTTTTTTTTTCAGGGAAGATATCTATGTAGATAAACTTAGAAAGTAAAACCTTTGATAAATACAAAATTTGATCCAAAACTTTAGAGACATTTCCAAGCTATCTGAAATAAATTTATGTATATAGGTGTATTATAGAGTAGCTCGTCTAAATTTTTAAGGTAAACAAAAGACATACAGACCTATATAGGTAACTAACACTTAGATAAAACAGTAGTAATTGTGAATGCTTACGAAAATTTTGTAGAATCGACCAAAATCAACACAACAACAAAGATAACGAACAGACAAGAGGACAGTTGAATGTTTGGGGTCACCTGGCTAATTTAAATATGATCGACAGCCACATGTCATTAAAAGACAGCGACCATACGAAAGCGCGAGCTAATGGTACTGTGGCGCCATATCGTAATGACAAACTAAAACATATTGAATATCTATCTCGAACAATCACAGAAAATCTACCGAGATGGACCCCGCAACTTCGCAATCTCTCAAGCGAGTCGCACAATTTACTATTATTAAATCGTCAAGGAAAAACAATAGAAAATTAATACGCTTGTTTAATGGCCCGAAAAGCGTCACAATATACATAATACCCCTGACGTTTCTAGTAACGATCTGTGCTGGTGATATTTCTTTGTGGTGAAAAGCCGCCAGGTTTGCTTTTAGCATTGTCTTTGTCATTACAACAATGACAGAGGGAGATGGCATGTAACTGGCGTTCAAGCAATTCACATTTTATCTTTCCTTTCGACCGTGTTTAAGATAATTTAGTCATTATAATTGTATTTCACGTCTTAAATCTTCCATATTTGCGTATTTGACTAGCTGATACTCGCAACTTCATTTGTTTTATTTGTTATCGTAAACGATATATATTTTATGCACATTAGAAAGAATTTAATAAACCACACCGTTTGCCCCAGTTTTCCATGGAAAGAAAACAAATCGTTTACCACATAGTGCTTCTAAAAATCAAAGTTGAAATAAAACTTCCTTAGGCGCAACTAGGAGGTAACTGGACGGCAATGCAACGGAAGTCCGTTACCGCAATATGGCGTCACGTTTCTGTACCATCCGGTTTTCAAATATTTTGGTTTTTGTGAATAAATAGTTTATAAACAAATTACTTAAAAATTTACAAAAAAAAAAATTGAATTGAATAACAATAAAATCATACACTAGAATTAATTATGTATATGTGGGCGCGCGACCGTGCCGCCACCTGGTTTCAATGTAAGTAAGTGATAAATTAAAACAAAGCTTCATTATCTGTAGTGCCATCTATCAGTTAACTCGGAATTTAAATAACACAGGAAATATTATTAGCAATCATATTTGAAGTATGATAGTAATTAACTTATTGATTAAATTGTATAATGGTCGACGAGAATAAATGTACGAGTATATATTACTAGTGTTACATTATCAATAAATGCCTTTTAAAATTCTCATATGATGTATTTATTTTGAACTTAATCGACACCTCTTATAACGCCAAAGAAGTTTTACTTCAATATCGTGTGACGGCTACACGCACTAATTTTTTTCGTTAAAACTGTAACACCTTTATTTAAATTAAGATACTGTGATATTTTTTTAGATAAAAACCAAGCGTCTAAGAAATAATAAAAAAGTCATGGCAGTCATGACCGCCGACAGAAGTAAAAACTTAAAACAATGAAATAAATGTGTTCTCTTGAATTTTCATATTAATTATGGTGTGAATGACAATATTTAAATTTCAGAATTTGTTTATTGAATTTATTAACATTAGTGTGATTTTCATATATCTTAATACTCGGAGCAATAATCATATACATTTTTATAAAGTAATCAATGAAACATATGATAAGCTACAAAATATCAATATTACATACTACAATATTACAATACAACAATATTAAATAATAGTCTGACACAAGCTGCGAAAGCGCAATACGGTAAGTCACGCTTACGTAGCATGTCATGACGCGAAATCATAAATTTATCTCCTGCCAAAAATACCGCTCGAAGCGCTTAAAGATTTATCTCTTTAAAAAATTAAGCCGTTTTGAAGAACATGTACAAACACCACTACACCGGAATTTTATATATAAAGATACGAAAGAAATGTCTATATATTAAGACGACATAATATTCATTGCTTAAGTGTTCAGTACAAATAGAATTATTGAAAGAAAAAGCTTTTGTTAAACGGACCCTAATCTGTTCCGAATAATATATGAAGGTAACAAAGGAATCTAAAATTGGCACAAATGGAGAGTTACTCTCATCCTGGTTAGTGTACTAAATTTTCTTTAGGAAAACACTTGTTTTCGTATGTATTCTTAATTCAAGTTTATTCTTCTTCGTCCGTGCTAATATTCTATACTAATATTATAACGCTGAAGAGTTTGTTTGCTTGAACGCGCTAATCTCAGGAACTACCGGTCCGATTTGAAAAATTCTTTCAGTGTTAGATAACTCATTTATCGAGGAAGGCTATAGGCTACATATCATCACGCTAAAACCAATAGGAGCGGAGCACCAATGAAAAATGTTTCAAAATCGGAGTGTTTTTCCTTTTGAGAGCTTCCGCTGCGTGATAGGGTTAGCCCGAAGTAACTATTACACGCGGGCGAAGTCGCGGACAGAAGCTAGTATAATATAAATGCAAATATGAGTTTTTTTGTCTGTTTCACGCCTTAACTACTAAACCGAACATCATGAAATACTGCATAAGTACAAAGTACTTAGTACTATACAAAAGGAGATAAAATATTTTATATCCAGAAGTAAAAACATACTATTTCTGAGGAAATAGGTCAGATCTACATCAACATAATATAACACTTAGCTAATTTTTTTCATGCCAAAGGGAACCAACAGGCATGCGGCCCATTTCGTGATAAATGGTTAGCTTTACCTACGGACGTTACTATAATACTAGAGATATTTGATTTTAGAGTGAATCTAGGTCCAATCCCCGCTCTCGAGCACGCTGCTATCAAGATACAGTGACACTGAACATTTTTAATCACTAGTTGAACAACACAACACACACATACACATATGGTGGAAGGGTTTCTACTTTTCCCTTATTTTTGAACTGGGTTAGTTTAGATAGCCTAGTTGTTATACAGATAATACACGTTTTTACTTATATGTTTAAGTAGCTAGCTTAGTTTAGCTTAGACGGATTGTCGGTGTTGCATCCAAGGCAACAGCCCAAGCCGAGGTTTGGCCACTCGACACCCTTGTGCTTGTTGCCAAGCGGTGAAGTGCTTTAACCGCTCGCCTTAGTTGTCCGATGTAGCTGTGAAGGCCCTTTAGACCAATAGTGTAGTCAGTTTGAAAAATAAACAGAAGTTTTAGTGTGTACGTGTCCAATAAAGAAGTCTTGCATCACATAGTGATAACTTATAGTATAAGAACCTACTTTACGGAAAGTTCTCCCTTTTACTGTAACTCGGTACTAGGTTACGCTGCAATACATCAGTCATCTATAATCATGAGAAGATCGTCACAAACATCGGCATGCGTAGTTATGATAACAGATAAGTCTGCTGACATAGTGCTTTTTGCAGACGATACTTCTCTAATATTTAAAGTGAAAAAGATAGATTCAGAGGTCGGCCATCTGAATAATACTTTAAATGAAATTTGTCATTGGTTTGCGTTAAATAACCTATTGCTAAATGCAGATAAAACGAAACGTATGAGATTTACTTTACCCAATGTTAGACAGGTTGATAGTAGAATCAAGATCGAAGGGAAATTAGTAGGGTTAGTTGACAATACTGTATTCTTGGGAATTACACTAGTTTCTAAATTACAATGGGGCCCTCACATTAACAAATGGCGAGCAGATTAAGCTCCGCTGCATTCGCAATACGTAAGATTCGCCAGCTTACAGATATTGCCAATGCTATGTTAGTCTACTTCGCTTACTTCCATAGCTTAATGTCTTATGGCATTCTGCTGTGGGGTACGGCTGCTGAGGTAGACACCATATTTTTATTACAAAAACGGGCACTTCGAGCAATATATAATATGGGACCTCGCGAATCATTAAAAACGAAGTTCCAGGAATTCAGTATCTTAACTCTGCCCTCCCAATACATTCTTGATAATTTAATGTATGTCCGTAAAAACTTTGAGAAACTAAATTTAGTAAAAGACCGGCATAATCTAAATACTAGAAACTGTAATAAACTGGTCATCCCATGTTTCAGACTTAGCAAAACCAGTAATAGTTTTTTAGGTAATAGTGTTAGGTTCTACAATAAAGTCCCAAAGCATGTTAACGATTTCCGGACTGTAAATTTAAGCGCCACGTCAAACGGGTTTTAGTGGTAAAAGGATATTATAGAGTGGATCAGCATGTGAACGATAGTGATGTCTGGAATTGACTCCTCTCTGTGCATCCACTAAAAGCATTGTATGATGTATTGGAAATATATATTAAAAAAATGTAACCGATCGAGTTTCTTGTCAGTTCTTCTCGACGACTGTATTGTTTTCCGAACCGGTGGTAGTCTTTGACGTTCATAAGTGCCTTATTAGGGCCTAAACTGAATAAAGTATTTTTGATTTTGATTTTCAGATAATATATAGACAAGAATATACGGTGTCTGTTTGTAATGTCAAAGTAACAACCTTTCACTAAATAGATATGAAAGTATATACACAATATTTAACCAAAAACCATTTTTTTTCTCGCTCTGTTTATTTCGGCTAATCTTCTCAACTGTTGGTCCGATTGTAACAGGATTTTTGCATTACTAATGTTTTGAGGAGTTATTTAGTCTAGTTTTATTTTAGAAGAAAAATAAGGTGTCGCCGCACACATATAATGCTTTACAAAGATACCAGATTAAAGCGATGATAGGTCAGTAGACAGGATATTCGGACACCGCGTCGACAGACGTAGGATCGAATTCTATCAACTGAGTTGGGACTTTCGGTGGCGGAAAATATCGGTTGAAACTAAAACATGGTAGTAGGGCTTTTCTTAGCCTGTCTGGCCTTGAAAATCTGTGGCCAAGAACTTGTTGATGTGTTCCGGTAACTGCATTTGGGATCCAGTCCCTTCAAAGTTTAGCGAATTTACCACCTTAGACAGCGTCATTTAAGCTGAGATGAGGTAGTGCGCAACGCTAAAACCTATAAAGTTAAAAAAAATATAAATGCGATTGAAGTCGCGGCTAGCTATTAGTAACAATGTTAAAAAGAAGTAACAAACGCGTCCTTAGTCGCAGATGCAGTTATTGTTATATAAACAGCAAATACGCATATAAAAATGTAAACTGCCTAAGCTCTGATGGTGGACTAGTTCAATAAATCGGAGTTATCGGCTGACACTGGTTTATCGCGAGCGCCGACGCGTACCAAACGAGATTATATCGACGGACACATGGTAGGAGTATCTTTGTCCAATAATACGGATAAACCGTGACATTTACTGCCTCTCCCACACTAGCGTAATGAAATTTCGACTTCTTGTCGGATCAAAATAAACTTCAAATGTATTCTGCGTCATTACACAGAATTCAAATTATAGTACGTAATTGTTTGCAGCGCTTCTCGATAAAGTCTTCCCACACCTGCGTTTATTGCGATCAGAGGTAAAAGTTCATGGCATTCAAAGAGTAACGAAGCTGTGAACAGTCTAAGTTTATTCAAATCGTAAATTATAAGAGATCGTGAAACACAAAATAACGTACCTTTAAATTGTGTACTACGCAAAAGCAAAGCAATTGGAGAAACAAACAAATATCGATTTAAAAATTGCAGGCTCGGATTACTTGCGGTGGGTCGTGATCTCTCCCTGCCGAGCGTCGTGAAAGCTATGCTCGGCAGCGAGGGTGTGTGGAATAGTGTAGTCAACTTCTGCGAGGAAGTTTTCTTGCAGAATGAGGCGGCGGAGAGGGTCCGCGAGGAGGACCCTCTAAGCGACCCTTTCCGCCAACGGAGGATCGGCAGGAGGAGGAAGAAGTCTACACGCCTGCTCCCGCCACCTTAGCCGGACCTAGGGAAGATGGGTCGGAGGGCCCATCTTCCCATTGCACAGGTCCGGCGGTGGGGGAGACGGCTGATGTGTACTCGGTTGTCTCCTGACAAGGACGGGGCTCGGCGGTGGCGTTTTTCTGCTGCCGGGCCGACCGCTGGGGCAGCATGATGAAATCTGTAGAGATCTCGTGTCGCCCCAACTATAGCGGCAAATTAACACTGTGGGATTTTAGTCCGTGCGAGTCGGACATAACCCACTCTCTTCCCCGAGAGAGTGGCGTATCCATAAGAGATTTCCCCACGGAAAAAAAGGCTCGGATTACTTGCCAAATATAATGCAGACTAAAATGTGAACGCTTATGCAACTTATTCTTAGGAAGACTTGATTTTGTAAGTACATGTATAAAGTATGAGTAGATTAAGAAAACCGAAACTATTACATATACCACTTATTAGGACGACATATCGACAAAATGCTTTTCTGGTCCGGTCTGGTCTGGTGTAAATATTTTAATTCTTTAGACAATAACCTAGATTTATTTTCAACCAGCGTATCATGCCTTAGACTATGTTTGTCTAGAGATTTTTTTATTAATACTTACTCTATGTACGTAGTGATTATGTTTTTATATATTTTGTAGGAGGTAGAGCCACGCTGAAGCTATTACTGGTTTCAGCATGAATGGGTCGGCTCTCCCGGGGTACTAACACCCTCTCACAGAAAACCAACTTGAAGTAACAGTGCTTGCATTGTTGCGTTTCGTTCGGTCAGTGAGAGCGCCGGAGGCCCAACTCCTCTTCCCCTCCCCCCAAACATAGGCTGGCAATGCACTTGCAACTCCCCCGGAGTTGCTAGTATCTATGGACGGCGGTAATCACTTAACATCAGGGGACTCGCCTGTTCGTAAAAAACCTAGCTGTCTTTTTCTTTGTTTATTTATATTTCTATAAGTGAAATCTTGTAATTAACCTTTAAGTATGTAACTGTTTTGTTATTCACTAGTATTAGCTGTAAGCGTTCTTAAATAAATAAAATATAAAATACCTATACTTAGGAAAGTTACTGCTTTACTAAGGTTTTGTTCAGAGCGATACATAATCTTAATTTACCATTTTCAAATACATATATAACTTGATGACAGAGATGGTATACTTGTTTTAAAGTTACATTTTATTATTAAAATGCTTAGAATATTCTGTGAACTAAATTGAACATACATTGGCTTAATAATGAAATATAAAAGACCTTACAGTGTACAAATAATACCTAAATAGAAGTATTGTTGTGTAACTGTGAACATAACTGGTTGTTTTCATGCAGCCAAAAAGCCACTAGTAGCTCGCTGAATTTTAAATAGTACAGACCGAAACTTATTTTATTTATCTTTATTACAAGCTTTTATTTAGACCTAACACAACTCTCCCCCTCCCCCTTCCCTCTACCCCCTCCCCCAAACACAGGGTGGCAATGCATTTGCGACTCTTCTGGTGTTGCAAGTGTCTATGAACGATGGTGATCACTTAACATCAGGTGATCCACATGTTCGTTTGCCTCGTGTGATATTAAAAAAACATTAGAACCAGCTTCACTAGACCCACGACTTAGCAACGTGGCCTGCTTATTCAGTACTGATAATAAATATACGAAAATGTAATAAAAACAAAAGAGCCAATTACACACTTTGGAAAATGCACCCAATTATGCTTTTAACTGCATTTGTATAAAAGCCTGTTTTTAAAAAGACTCTTCAAATTGTTTTTACCGTAAGTTTTTTTGTCAGCGATCTAGAATTAAAAAAAAAGATGTGCGCAGTTGACACGCAGTAGAAGTGATATTTTAAAATAATCATAAAATATTCATATAAACGATAACGACTATTTCATTCTCTAGCACGTTAAATCGTATACATGTATATGGTTGTCACTATTTAGTGTCGCTTTTACGTTTCATCAAATTTCAAATCACAACGGCGCTAAAGGAGTTTTCTCTTCAAAAAACTCTCTTGAGTAGAAGTTCACTGTTCAATATAGTGCTTTTAATCTAGAAGTGTATAAACCGTTCACAAGTTAGTGGAGTGAAACAAATAAAGGAGAAAACCTTTCTACGACATCGTAAGCTCTAAACGCAAACAACATAGAAAAAACAATACAGCTCGCTCACTCAACGCACGAAAATAAAATAAATATTAGTAATTTGCTTTTAGTAATAATAACTTTCAATAACAACTATAAATCGATAATATACTACGCTATTATTTCTTTTACAATAAATGTTATCAATTATTCTGCTATTTTGCATAATAATTTATTCATATTCATTACTAATTATATTCATAACACGATAATAATATCAGTTGTTAGAATGTAAGAGAATCAATAAAGTTAATTTCTCTCTCTTTCATACCATATACTCATACAATGATTGTTGTATGATACTAGCTTCTTCACGCATAACAATCTCACAGACATGGTCGACTGTTATAAATATAAATAACTAGCGGGCCCGGAGGACGTTGTCTCGCCGTGATGATAAAAAAAAACCTTGACAAATTGTACACTTAAACCTTCGAATCACTTTATTTACTGGTTAAAACTGTATGAAAATTCGTTCAATAATTTTTGAGTTTATCGCGAACAGACAGACAGACAGACATAACAGAGGATTTTGTTTTATAGTATGTAATGATATTACATGTTATTTAATCGATTGTGAAAAAGTAACGCGTTATATTATTTGATTTTTTAATAATTATCACCGTATTCCAGTGCCCGAAATTGGATTACTTCTTTGACTTTGAATATTATCGAAGTTTTTTTTTGCCAAAATGTGCACAGATATTGTAAATGAACAGTCAGAAGGTTCGTGAAGTGAATTTTTAAATCAATACTTCGAATCCTAGATGGTATGGAAAAACAATTTTTTCCCCCTTTTTATTGATAATTAGCTGACCCGCGCAACTTCGTCTCCGTGAAATCGGTTACCAACCGGTTCCAATTGTATTTCCAACCTCGAAAAATCTTTACCTACCTTACTACCTACTTACCTAGGACCCAATTACAGCGACTCCCACCGTTACCAATTGTGATTCCAAACAATTCAGGCACTCGCTCAAACACACCTAGTGAACGACTTATGTATGCGTGGAAGAAATTTCGATGAGGTAGACGTAGCGCCATCTGTCATTCATCAACATAAATAATTTTGTTCTATTTAAAATAACAACTACCGCTAAAATGTTTGGATATAGTTCTTGTAAAAATACTAAAATCACGATTAAAAAATGGGAGGTTGGGGAGAGAGGGTGAAAATTTTGGAGCTATATGTATTTTTAGATGACGATTTAAAAAAAAAAAAAATTGTCAAAATAAAAAAAGTCTTAACGGCTACGCCCTAATCACGTAGCGGGATAAAATATCTTTTACTACCTATTCTCATACCCACCAACATAAGAAAGAAAATTTCGGAAAACGTATGCGGAAAACGTATGATGTGCTGCAATATTAGATGTACACGGGTCCTATACTACGCGGCGCTAGCCGGACGCAAGCCGCCCAAATGCAATACAATCGGTACAGTAACGGGTCATGACGCGAAATTACAAATTTATTTCCTACCAAAAATATCGCACAACGTGCCTAAAGAATTTTCCACTTCAAATAAAAAGCAAAATAGCAGTGCGTGTGTCAGTGTATACACGCGGAGGAAGTGAAACTTGTTTGGCTCATATGAATTCAATTATATATTTATATGAGAATGCTCATAAATTATATACTATACGAAGCTAGCCCCAGACAGATACTTATACCTACTTACACATACACACAAATATATACTTACTTTTAGAGAGAGAGTTGGTCACAGGTTTTCTTCAATAAAACAGCGATTGACTTTCACAACTTCAAACTTCAGTGGACTGTATATTTTAACTTTCACAAGGTTCATAGTCGTATGTAACGAGCTGGTGACAACACATATTTTTTCCGGGTTTAACACTACAACTACGTCCTTACATCTAGTACATTATATGTGCCTTACTTCCGCACGTTCGTCCATACATTTACATATTTTATGTGAAATCGACATTACATTTTCAGTGATGGTTCCGTATAACATTAGACAAATAACAATAATAACCGTATTGGCGGTTATATTTGAATTAATACATGAATGATATTTCTAAATATCACATAAGACATATTGAACATTATTGAAAAATGTACTTGACATAAGAAATATGACAGGTTGTCTGTTCGTATTATATAGACAAATTTATACACATAGACATAACAGCTCGTCTGTCTGTAACAGACACATTAAACCTACATATATCATATCTATTATTATTATAATAATACATTCCATTACGCATAAGGAACATTAATAGAGAAAATAAATATATAAATGTGACAAATCATCTGTTCGTAGTACATAGAGAAACATTTATTAAACATTTATTTACAAGGAGATCTGATAGCTCATCTGTCCGTAACACTTACCTTATGTTTAACGTGTAACGCAATTTTTTCGCTACCAATATATTTAAGAAAACAGCATCAATATATTAATGTAAAAATATTTAAATACTACCTATACCGGCAGCTACGCATGCGTTTTTTTAAATTGTATTAAAGAAATATAAAATTGTGAGACCATATACAATTATAGAAATGCTTTTTAAAAACCATTGTAAATACGACACGCACGCCACCTACAGTATCATGTAACGTATACATAAGATATATAAATACTGACAGTGTGTCAAATGAGTAGCAGTCATCAGTAACATATTTGGAACCTCAACCCACCATATAACTACCTCAGTGCTCACTTACACTGTATAAGGAACTAATGAAACAATGACTGAAAGATGTTATGTTATTATAATGATATAATATCCCCATATAGTCAATAAGTAATACGTTTAGGCATTGCAGACGAAGCTGTGGTTAACAGCTAGTCTAATTTAGAGTGGCCTAAGTAACCCGCTGGAATTTTAGTTATCTGCTAGTGAAATTCCCGTCAAAATCGGTTTAACCGTTTCGGAGATTACCCGGAACAAACAGACTTTTAGACAGACAGTGCGACAAAAATGAAAAAAAAATGCATTTTTGTATCAGTAGCTTGAATACTTTCATACCCTATCAGTAAATAAAAAATATTTTGATATTACATACAGACACTTCATTTTTATTATATGTATAGATATAGATGTTTTACATACGATTGATTCATTGGTACATACTTCAGTGGTTTGGTTAGCTGTATTATATCAATTGTAAAACCAGGTGAGTGGTATTTGAATGTGGATTATCATGCCCATCCAACGGAGGCGGGCGGCTCGAAGAAGATTAACCGGACTGACACGCGGTATTATCCCAGAATGACCTGAATGCAGGCCACTCTCAGCTGAGAAATTTATCGTAACGTACCTAACCGAATATTTAACTGTACCTTAATCTTATATTTATTCATCTATATATATTACGATGAACAAAAAACATGTTCTTTCCCGGTTTCTCACGAATATATGTTACTTTATCATATTTAAAGAAACCTTTCCTAGGCGCTGCTCAGTAAAAATAATTATAAGATCGCTTCCATTTTTTTTTAATAATTTAAAAATCGGTTTTCTCTGTTATTTCACTATTTTCTACCATTAAAATGATTAGGATCCTGAAATTTTGATGTCGATATTTTAATATTTGAAAATCGCTCAAGATTTTTTTAAGTTTCCAAGTAGAGTACATTAGACCTATTCGAGCAATTTCTGAATATGAATTTTAACGACCTTTTTATATATTTTTTTCTTAAAGTTTACATAACAAAGAATAGAAATAAGGCTAGAGAGATGCGAAGAAAAATCGAGACGCATTTCATTCAATTCAAAAATCTATCATTTTAATTTTGTTCGGCGATTTGGAATTAAATGTTGTGTGATCTCTTAATAATCGATAAATAATCTAACAATGAAAACATTTTTCCAATCGGACGAGTAGTTCCCGAGATTAGCGCGTTCAAACAAACGCTCCAGCTTTATAACATTAGTATGAATAAAATTGACGGTGTCGCGGACGTTTCTGTGAAGTTAAAAGTAATCATTACATAGTATAAAACAAAGTCCCCCACTGCGTCTGTCTGTCTGTCTGTTCGCGATAAACTCAAAAACTACTGAACGGATTTTCATGCGGTTTTCACCAGTGGCTACAGTGATTCATGGGGAAGGTTTTAGTATATAATTTTTCAAGATTTTATTTATAGTCAAGGCGGGACAGCGTCTGCCGGGCCCGCTAGTTAATATATATTTGTATATAGTAGCGGGCCGGGCGGACGTTGTCCTGCCTTAATAATAAAAAAAAACTAAAATTCAACCGCAGCGCCACCTACCGGGTCCAATTGTGAATCTAAACCATTTTCGGATCCACTGGAACACGCACACAAAATTTCATCAAAATCAGTCCAGCCGTTTAGGAGGAGTTCAGTGACATACACACGTACAGAAGAAATTTGTATATAAAGATTATATATACATATAGATATATAGATTTCATTTCTTTATTTCCAATCGTTCAGGCAGCGCACGCCACATTATAGAATTTTTGCCGACTTCAATTATATTTCTTATGATTAATTATTAAATCTATATACATTTACCGAAATTAAAGTCTGTAGCACTAAGGTATATACTTTCTTAAAAGTGAAACAATTTTCAGAATCGGATCAGAAGAAACATTTTTGATTTGTTATGAAGCAATGGTGCTTCAGTGGGGAGCCTTTTCGGACACAACATAGATCGATTAAGGTGCGAATTCCTGCGAATGAGCCCAAGCTTTCGATGGAAGAAATATAAAACCACACTATGGTGTTGGGCATCTCTAAACTCGTCTGGATGGCTACCACCCTCAAATTCTCTGTTTTCCCTCAAATTCAAATCCTCTGTTGCCAAGCACTTCTAGATCCGTTCCGGCAGCTGATGTTGCGAACCAGTCCTATAGGTTAACATGTTTACCATCTTCAACAATATCATCTTTAACATCCAGTGAGATTGTGGTCAAATCCTAAAACCAGTATTTAAAAAATTTAATTTAATTTTGTTACAGGTAAACGAAAATTGATGCTTTAATCAAGCAAAAGTCATGGAGAATTTTGCGAATTTATACTGAAAATACGTAAGTGACTATTGATCTTATCTATGCCCCTTATGGGAAAACAAGTCGAGGCAGTCATAAGAGCTTTCATAAGAAGTGAATATTCAAAACAATGAAATAAATGTGAAATTCAAATGAGATTGAAGTTTTATATTAATAGTGTGAATGACAATATATAAATTTCAGAATTTGTTTATTGAAATTATTAACATTAGTATGGTTTTCATACGTATTGGTACTCGGAACGATGGTTTCAGCATGAAATGGTCGGCTCGCCCGGGGTAGTACCACTCTCGCATAGAAAACCGACGTGAAGTAACAGTGCTTGCATTGTTGCGTTTCGTCCCGTCAGTGAGAGCGCCGGAGGCCTACTTCCCTTTCCCCCTTCCCCTTCCCCGTCCCCTTTCCCCCTCCCCCGTCCCCTCTCCCCCACTCCCCAAACACAGACTGGCAACGCACTTGCCACTCTCCTGATGTTGCAAGTGTCTATGGACGTTGGTGATCACTTAACATCAAGTGACTAACCTATTCGTTTGCATCCTATGATATATATAAAATAACGATAATTATATACATTTTTATAAAGTCTATTAATCAATCAAACGTAAACCCGCAAAATATCAATATTACATGTACGCAGGCCCCTTTATTACGCGTGGCTAGTCTGCCGCAAGCCGCGCACGCGCAATACGGCCGCTCATGCTTACGTAACATGTCATGACCCGAAATGATAAATTTATTTCCTTCCAAAAATACCACTCAAAGAGCCTAAAGAAATTTTCACTTCAGATATCACGATATCCTCTTTTAATATAAGGTAAGTAAAATTTTATGAAACTGCAATTTTTACAAGCGCTACACCAAAGTCTTAAGAAATTTCGTAAGCGATTTATGTTTTAGCTTAATTTTTTTTTTTTTCATATTTTTTCCTCCGTATGTAAAATCTGTTAAGATAATAAACAAAGCTAACGACGTGATGTTGCGTGTATCAACAAGTAATAAATAATAGTTCAAACAAATAACTACAACCATTCGGAACAGATGATGTATATAAGAATGCCTGTATATATATGAGCTCGACAAATACGAACGCTGAACCCAAACAAAAATCGGCTGTGTGCCTTAAGCGCTCGCCTTAGTAGTCCGGTGAAGCTGTTAAGACCTTGCTAGGTCAATAGCGTAGTCAGTTCGAAAAAAAAAAAAAAAAACGAACGCTGATTAACCGATTATAACAAACGTTTGAATAGCTTACTGTTTTTCATGTAGAAAACTGTTATGTTGATTTTATTATAATAAGCAACTAGATGGCGCTAGACTATATTATTCGTGTTATTACATTTTATGTCACATTCATTGATTCCTGAAACTTTGTCCGAGTTATTCATTCATCATCTTCTTACCCTTATCCCACCTAAGTAGGGTCGGCACAACATGTTTTCCCTTTCCACTCTCGCCTATCAGATGTCATCTCAGTATTCACACTTTTTACACACATCATTTTTCACACAATCCATCCATACGTTTTTAGGTCTTCCTCTACTCTTATATCCAACGACCGTCATACTCAAAGGTTTTCTAATTACATGATCTTCATCTCTCCTCATGACATGCTCATACCATGCTAATCTATTACTCCTCAACTTCTCTGTTACTGGTGCTTTTAAACTTCCTCTGATATATTCATCTGATATATTCATACCTATATATATCCACTCTAGTTACACCATACATCCACCTTAATATTCGCATCTCTGCCACATGTTGTTTTCTCTCAACTCTCTGCGTTATTTATTATTTTTTAAATATATCTTATGAACAGAGCAAAAATACATAAGCACCACACCACTTGCCCCACTACCCCACGCTAATAAAATACACAGCTGAACGCATTATACAATTGTATTACTTCTGTAATAAATCAAACTTTCGTGATTATTTTTTTTAAGATATTGACCAAGTATCTAAAATTAAAACAAAGAAAATCGTAATCTATTGATTTTTTTTTTGTGTGTTGCGCTCACAACATCAGACTTGTATAATTTTATTTATATGTATTTTAAGGCAGACGAAGTTGCGGGCGGTTTATAGTTCTAAATCAATAATAATTACTTTTTTTCTATTTATAAAAATAGATATTTCTGACGTCATCGTTATATTATGCAGAAGGTAACGTTACCCGTCCTTCATATCACGTATTATGTATGAAACATGATGTATAAGCGTGATAATAAACAGACTTGCTTGAATTATTCATTGTACTACGTAAAAATATGCGACACACGGATTAGTACCACAGAATATATAACCGTTGGATTGGTGTATATAATATTTCCTAAAAAACCAACTAACTCCACCAAGCCTTGTTTTTGACCGTTCTATATATGCCTATAAGTAAGCGCTCAAGTTTGCTCAACATAGGGATGCCACATTTGCTCCCTGACGTTCCGACTTGTGCAGGTACTCACCGGACACGGTTGTTTCGGGTGGTACCTGTACCGGATCGCTCGCAGGGAGCCGACCGCCACCTCTCTCTGTCTGACCGCATACTCTGTCTGAGTGTGCTGCGTGGGGGGGGGACAGCGCCGCATTCTGGCGGCGGCGGTAGGGAGTGACTTTTGGCCTCCTTCTGCGAGGAGGTCATCTCGCAGAAGGAGGCGGTGGAGAGGGCCCGTGAGGCAGATCCTTTAAGTGGCCCTCTCCGTCAACAAAGGACAGGCGGGAGGAGGCGGCGCTTTGCCCAATTCCTCCCGCCACCGTAGCCGGACCTGAGGGGATGGGCCGGGGGGCCCATTTCCTCATTGCACAGGTTCGGCGGTCACCTTCCGCCGGGCGGACCGTGGGGGCGGCTCTACAAGGTTGATTAGCCAGAACGATCCCTTGCCACCCCCACAATTACGGTCTGTCGGTACATCGTGGTGTTTTAGTCCGTGCGAGTCGGACATAGCCCACTCTCTCCCCCGAGAGGGTGGGTATCCATAAGGGATTTCCCCACGTTGAAAAAAAAAGAGGGATGTCACATTTGAGCATCAAGCATGCCATCCCACTTGGTTATATGATATACATTAACTGATGGACAGATTTAACTATGCATAATCTACGCAACGTAATTAATTGCTTGTTTAAAATAGCTAGGGTAGCCTAAAGTGATGTGATCATTCCTTAAAACGAATTACAAAACCCGCATTTATCAAATCAAATCAAAAGTACTTAATTCAACTTATGCCCTGAGAAGGCGCTTATGAACGTCAAAGCTACCACTGGTTTGGATAAACACCTCAATCATCGAGAAGAACCAGTAAACTCTATTTTCATGATAGATATTTTACAGACTTAGATAGTTACATTCGTTTTTTGTGGATGCACAAAGATTGGCATGGTATTTACAGACGTCACCATCGTTCACATATTGATCCACCCTAAAATAAAATAGCATTTAGACGTTAAAACCCGCTTGACATGGTGCTTGAACTCACTATCCGGCAAATCGGTAATGTGTTTTGGGACTTTTTTTTATAAAATCTAACACTATTATCTGAAAACATTGTTAGTGGTCTTAGTGAGCATGTATCATGGTATGATTAATTCGTCATTCTGGTATTTAAATTATGTTGGTCATTTGCTAAATCTAGCTTATCTAAGTTTCTACAGACATACATTAGATTATCAACAATGTAAGGTTTAGAGGTTAAGATACCGAATTCCTGACACTTAGCATTTAATGATTCGCGAAGTTATAATAAAACGATTAATAAATACGTTCCACACCCTACACAACTGAAGCCGTTATGGTCAGTGCCCGCTAATGCTTCTTTATTTATATTGTTTTCCCCCGCCAACATATCTAAGGTAAATACAACAACTATATAATTACATAAAAACATTTAATATTTTAAAACAATCATTATACTATCAATAAATACACTAATTATTTGTATCAGTTATTGCTAATAACAATAATTAACAATTATAACAATATTAATATTGTTGGAATTTGAGGCTAAGAACGGATATCCGTTAATAACATCTGTTGGCAATTTTTCCATTTATTTCATCTTTCTATACAATTTGCTCGACAACACACCCTCTGTACCACGTGTCCGAACCAGCGAAGCATGTATTATACGCCTGTCAATAACATCCGTATTACCATAATCAAATTGGAATATTATAAAAAAAGATGGGAAAAATACGAGACAAAATGAAATTCTCCAGGGCACTTAATTTGGTCGGGTTATACGACCCGACCTCAAGCCTTCAATATAATGTAAGTTCCAGGTATTTCATTACAAAAAATATTGTTTTTCGAGTACCATACTGTATGGTTCTACGAGCGTTATGATATTGTATTTCTAATATTTATAAACGAAATTGAAAGATTGCTTTCGATATAAAAATTCGATTGTTTTATTAAAGTTTCTACAGACGTTTTATTGTGAACACATGAGATTTATATTGTCACGAGTTATATGTAAAATATATGTTATTTGAATACTGAAGACGTCTCTGGATTATTATAGAATTCTTTCCAAATATACAGGCTTACTCATTATTACAAATAAACGATGGATGAGTTATTGAGGCGTGGGAAAAAGGACGCATAGATTGGCATCTTATTGCGCCGACTGTTGTAAGCAAACAATCAATTCAAAATTGCACGATTCAAGACTTTTTGAATTTTTTGGATTTTATACAGTCTCCCAGAGATTTCCATCCTGAGTTTTATGAGGTACTAGCTGTACCCGCGACTCCGTTCGCGTGGAACCTAATGTATAAAAAACAGTGACTAATAAAATCATCTGAATGTATTAAGTCCATTTACTTATCTACTTATCTCTCGTACTTAAATCGCGTCGTCATTAAAATTGCAATAACTTTTGATAAAGACAACCGATCGTGAACACAGTACTTTAGCAGTGTTGCGTGTTCCAACAAACAGACAGACAGATATTTCTAAAAGTGATTATAATATATTTTATTTCTTATTCCAAGACACTACATACCGAAGAAATCTACAGTCGGAATATGGTAGAACAACGGAACATTATAACATACAAGTGCGACCATCATCTTTGCTTCTTCTGTCTTTGCGAGTAAAAACAAAATTTCTTTCGACACGTACTGCATGTTAATAATAACCCACGAACGAAACTATATATATAGTTTTAATTTTAAATTCGATTTAGAGGAACCAACTCTATCGTTGGCACCCACCCAATATTGTCATTTAATCATTTCACTTTAAACCAAGTAAAATAAAATTGGCTAGGAACTATTATACTTTAAAATTGCAATATTAAGCACACAATATCCGTACAAAATACAGAATTAGGGGTACCAATATATGATACTCAAAATATCTACAAATTGAATATTGACATAATTGCAATAGCTGGTTTTTTTTTTATTATTCTATAATGTTTCGATTTATTTACAGGCTGAATTAAAAATGACCAAGAGCAAATAACTAATTCATCACAACAGTAGCCAGTAAAACACCTACTGTAAAGTCATTACCCTCTTCCCGAAGAAAGGTACGCGCATAATCACCATGTCAGACCACGACGTATTGGTTATTTCAAACTCTAAGAAATCCACAGTTCTATGTTTTCCCACATACATTGCTACAAGAATATTTCTCAGGTTCAAGTTTCCTTACGATGTTTTCGACGAGCATATAAATAAGCAGTGAACAAGTATATTCAAGTAACAAGTGAACAATCTCAAAGAAATTAAATTATATCCAATTAAATAAACATAAAAGAACAATGGAAAGGTATTAATGTTACTTGCGTCCACAGGAAGTTGTCCTCTCATTCCCCTGCACGTGCTCGCCGGGTGGTGCTAAAGCGTTTCAAATTTTAGGCCGTTGCACTGTTCCACATAATCTCTTAGCAACAAATAGAGTAATCAATCAATGATAATGAAAGATGAATACTCTATTTAACCATACGATTAAAGAAAAATGAAGAGAGTGAGAGAGTAAAAGAGTTAATAGAAAGTAAGGTACCGAGCCTCAGCTATCAGGGAAGAAAAATAACATGATGAGACCATATCGTGGTGGTAAGACTTATTCTAGGCCCGTCTGGCTAGCTGCCACCGTTAAGATGGAAATCTGTCGCCAAGTACCTATGGATGTGTTCCAGCAGATATACTGGAGAGCCCCTTTAAGTTAAGCGTATTGACATTTTGGTAGGTGGTAGAACCACGCTGAAGCTATTACTGGTTTCAGCATGAATGGGCCGGCTCGCCCGGGGTACTACCATCAGACATACAGAAACCCACGTGAACTAACAGTGCTTGCATTGTTGCGTTTCGTTCGGTCAGTGAGAGCGCCGGAATCCCACCTCCTTTCTACCTCCTCTCCCCACTCCTCCCTCCTCCCCAAACACAATCTGGCAACGCACTTGCGTCTCCCCTGGTGTTGCTAATGTCTATGGACGGTGGCGATCACTAACCATCAGGTTACCCGCATGTTCGTTTTCCGCCTATAATATAATTAAAAAAAAAACATTCTGAGACCGTATAGTAATTTTTTTTTACTTTGTTTTCTGCATATTGTAGTCCATAATGTCCCACGCTGGAGCGTCCACGACTCGATGGATGATTCTACTAAGTGTGTCGTCAGTCACGTCGGTATAGTAGACATACATAATCATTTATAGAGCCGCTTCAGTTGCGCAGAGACATTGCCTCACTGAGCGTGTTCTACCGTCTGTATCATGGCGAGTGTTCTGAAGAGCTATTTAATTTAATCCCTTCCTCTCCTTTTCATACCCGAACCACGCGCGCTGGGCTTCGGAGCCATAGTTTTACGGTAAATCCTATCTGGGCACGAACTAAAAAGTTCGCAACTTCTTATCTCTGCCGTACCGTGAAGCTATGGAACAATCTCCCGGCCAGTGTGTTCCCTCCTTCCTATAATATGGGGTCCTTCAAGCGTAACGTGAAGAGACATTTATGCAAGCCGGCATGACAGCGGCGACCGGTGAGGGATGAGGGATAGCGTGTCTCTCGGTAGTCGCCGTTGTTTTTGGATTATACTGTGCTCACCATCAGGCACAGTACAGTCACTTTGCTGAGCTACGATAAAAAAAATAATAATAATAATTATGGTCGAAACGCTAAAACTTATTAAGTATAAAAAAAGGAATGTTAAAATGCTGCCTAACGCTGGAACACATACGTTTCTCGTGAATTTTGGCAACATGTACCAGAAAGTTCGAAGTTTTCTCCTTAGTACGTTAGCTTAGCAGTTATTAACTAGTTAGGACTATAAATATTTGAGATTTATTATAGTTATCTATACAAGGACTCAGAATAAGACGTATCGCAAACCTGATAACAATTATGTACGTTATGAACTATATAGGAAAGCGTCTGTTGCTGAGCCAAATCTCATCCGTTCGTCAATACATTATTATCATATGAACATAAGCATGGAATGGAATATGTGTTATCTATCTACATATATTAATGAGTCTGTACGTTAGTCCGTATATATAATTTGTTTTCTTAAATTCCTTAATGAATATTTATTATGAAGAATATTGATCACCAATGTGATCTTAGGGACATTTTTAGTAGAAAATACAATAATTCTAAATTAAATAAAAACAATGTTTTTAGTTTATTTCAACTCATTTTAATAAAACTCTGTACATAGAGAATATATCTATATCTATTTTAAATTGATATTTTGTATAAATAATCGATATTATTTTAATAATTATAAAACAATGGCAGAAATAAAAATACGATTCGAAAATAATTGTTGCGTAATGAAAGGGCGCGGATCCACGGGGACAAGTAGTTTATTATAAAGTAAAACAGTTTATGATTAAATTTGTTAATCGAATTAAAAAAAAATGCGTTACTTAACCCCTCTATTAACGAAAACAAGGCGAAGCAGTCGTAAGGACTGCCGACAGAAGTGAAAATACAAAACAATGAAATAAATGTATTCTCTTTTGACTTTTCATATCAATTATAGTGTGAATGACAATATTTAAATTTCAGAATTTTTTTATTAAAATTATTAACATTAGTGTCGTTTTCATATCTATTGGCACTCGGAGCAATAATTATATACATTTTTATAAAATCTATTAATCAATTAAAGGTATGATTAGCTACAAAATATCAATACTACATGTACACAGGCCTCTACACTACGCGTCGCTAGTTAGACCAAGCCACGCAAGTGCATTACGGCCGGTAATGCTTACGTAGCATGTCATGTCCCGAAATTACAAATTTATCTCTTGCCAAAAATACCGCTCAACGCGCCGAAAGAAGTTTTCGCTTCAAAAATTATAAGCTCAAAAAATATAACCTCATACTGCAACCAAAAAGATCAAACCAGTATACATAAAATCCAAGCTTAACACGGACAACACCGCGCGGCACAGTTAACTCTTATCTATATAGGATATAAACCAGGTATTCCAAAACTGTGTCACGTTGTGTTATGTTAGTACACAAACCATCGTCTGAGTATCTCCGATACTGCGCCAAAAGCAATCCCGACCGACATGTCATTAACATGTGAATATCGTTCCGAGCAATACACGTCTAGAATATAATAGCTAACCATATTTAAAGACTGAATATTAAAGCATAAAGGTTAGTTCACATCAGCGTATCGTAACGTGTCGAGGTGTTATTTATATGTCGTGTTGAAATGTGATGCGTCATTAAAAAGTTATCCTATTTAGACTTTATCGGTTTTAGCGTTCGACTCAAAATCAAAATACTCTTTATTCAATTTAGGCCCTGAGAAGGGACTCATGAACATCAAAACTATCAGCGGTTCGAAAAACAACCCAGTCATCGAGAAGAACCGGCAAGAAACTCGATCGGGTACATCTTTTCATTATAAATAACATAATTTTTAAAACATAATAGAGATATACAGTTACATTAGTTTTTCATGGATGCACAGAGAGAGGCGTCACTTCTAGACGTCACCATCGTTCACATATTGATCCACTCTGTAATAGCCTTTATGTATTAAGACCCGCTTGACATAACGCTTGAACTTACTATCTGGCAATTCGGTAATGTGTTATAAAATGTAACACTATTACCTAAAAAACTATTACTGATCTTACTGAGTCTGAAACATGGAGTGACCAGTTTGTTATTGTTTCTAGTATTAACAAACATTATGTCCGTGTTGCGGCCGCGTAAATAGTCAGTTAGGAAAAATAGTGTCAGCGAGGTGGGAGCGTTTTTGTTTGTCGATCGCCCCCGGAACTTGTGACGCCGGACCAATTCGCTCGCACACGTCGTAGGCGAAGGACGCGCGCGTTCGTATCGCGCTCCTCACATCGCCATAACCTATTTGCATCATCACAATTCGTCGGCGCCGACCCCCTGCATCGAACCCCGCAGCAGCCGGTGAGTGATCACAACATTTGCTACTACTTCTCGCTGACCTCGCATTTGATTCGCATCACCGGTGGTTTCCGATCGAAGGAAGCATTACCAGTCGGTCTTTTACTAAATCCAGATTATCTAAGTTTTTACGGACATACATCAAATTCTCAAGAATATACTGGAGGGCAGAGTTAAAATGACTATGACTATGTTACCTGATGTTAAATAATGCTGTAGTTTAAGATGGTAAATACGATAAACCTAGAGTATGATTGGCTCTAAGGTGCGGTTCCCGAACACACAAAAGATGCTTGGTTACAAATTACTAACTTGAGAGTGATAGCTAGCCAGGCTGGCTTAGAAAAATTCCTACTATGCTATGATTTCAACGCGTTGTTTTCTTTCATTGAAAGTCTGACTCAATTGCTAGAATTCGAACCTGAACACGCTGCTGCCAGCTAAGCCATCATCGTGGTCTTACTCAATCGAAAACAGGATTGGGATAGGAATAGGATTGTAGGTGGTAGAGCCACGCTCAAGCTATTACTGGTATCAGCATGAATGAGACGGCTCGCCCGGGGTTCTGCCACCCTCTCACAGAAACACCCACGTCAAGTAACAGTGCTTGCATTATTGCGTTTCGTTCGGTCAGTGAGAGCGCCGGAAGCTCACCTCCCCTAGCCCTCCCCCAAACATAGGCTGGCAACGCGCTTGGAACTCCCCTGGTATTGCTAGTGTATATGGACGGTGGTGATAACTTAACATCAGGTGACCCACCTCTTCGTTTGCCTCCTATGATATAAAAAAAGGATGGTTAGTTTCTGATCATTTCTGGTATTAAAATTATGCCAGTAATACAATGAGACATATTTAATTTTTTAACTATGCACATTGAATTAACAAAACAGAACACGTCTTTATTTGAAAACAAAACAAAAAAGTTTTATATATAAAAAAGAACAGTGGCCGTTGTAATAAGTTCGCGGAGAAACGCGTAAAAACTTTTCACCGTAACCGAGCCGCTACGGAGCGACGGTAAAGCGCCATAACGAACGTATTTTTATAACGGCCCAAGTAATTAAGTTGAGGTTAATGAGCCGTCAAGTGAAATTATCCGAAAACAATATAGTTACGTCAAACGATCGTTTTATGAGATCTGGTTAATTTCGCCGAATGATTTTTTTTTTCTGATACATTTACTTTCACGCTTATTGACTTTCGATTGAGGTTGTTCGCTTTTATCTATATTATAATTGGCAACAACATATTTATATATGCCTCACGGATGCGTACATGTATTTCAAATCTGATCATATAGGCTAGTACTAGTTAACCAAAAAAAGATAAGGAAAAAGACAAAAAAAAACTTTTTCACAACATGTGTACCTACCGTGTATGGGTTTGTGTGTAGGATGTAACGTATGTGACGAGTTAGTGAGTGTAGTATCACTGTATCCAGCTAGCAACGTGCTTGAGGGTACCATTTTGGCAGTTTGATCCTAGACGCTGCCGAAAGAGGCCGCGGTGAGTGTGCGGCTGCGAAGTTAAGCACCCGATCACGACGACCTGATTGGTGATTTCGCGAGCGTGGGCGCGAGTACGCTCTGTTTGGAAAATCGGAGGGGATGTCTTTTTGGACTACGGCTTTTATAGTCTTCCTTCGTGTTAGTGTAGGGCTTCATATTTTTGTCAGTACACGGGTCCTTTGCCCCGTCCCTTGAGACTACAGATCTAAACAAATTGTGCCTGACAGGTTCGCGACTGCTAAATCTAATGTGTGGTACTCATTTCAGTGGCACTGTTACTCTTGCCACCGGACAATAAACTGTTGGTCTTTCCGTGGTTAACATTATTAGTGGATTGTACTATACTTACTATTAGGTATAGTGCAGTTACTATGTCGTAGCCTTATAAAGAAGAGATCACTTGTACCAAACGCAGACTCATAAAAACTTAGACGATTTTATTAAGAAGACAATGTTCACACGGAGATTACAATGAAGTAGGAAACTTCTCTAGTAAAAGTTTATTTGTCGTAAATTATTTTCTTTGCGGTAGTAATTAGTGACCGTAAAAAGTTTTTAAAACTAAGTGTAATGCCGAGTTAAATGCAAGTTTTAATAGTTTTCATGGTAATCGTGTACCACAGATATGGCTAAATACGTGTTTCAAACACACACGTTTAGGTTATGCTCAAGTTTGTAAAGATGGAGGGCTATTTGGTACTCTTTCAGACAAAAGCTTACACATCAGAATCACAGATACGCTATAATTTAAGATATTGTTTAAATTGGTCAGAATATAACGATAAATGTAAAGTGTGTTGATAAAAATCTAGTCATCAGCGAGTTATTTCCGCGTGTGGTATATAAATCGTTATGACGAGAAGATAATGTATGATTTCATCATTTATAAAGACACAAAGGCAGGCGAAGACACAGGCAGCTACTAGTGTAAAGTAAATCGTGCACTTTTCGTTTTTTTTTGTATCACGGCGTAGTGGCATGGTAAGCATAATACAATCCAGAAACAATGACGACTATCGAGGGGCAAGCTATTCATCGCCAGTCGCCGCTGTCACGCCGACCTGCGTAAAAGTCTCTTCATTAGTATTAGATTTTGGTATCAGTAGTTTAAATGTATTATCTCTTCTGCTCCGATCCATTCTAAATAGATTTTAAACAAATATGTTCTTATTGAGTGCTGTTACTTTTTTTTGTTCGTGCTATGTGTTTCTTACGCTATGCCAGTAAAAAAAGGTAAAGAAAAACGTCACTGTCAATTCGATGCCCGTGGTATAATTTTATAATAATAAATAAATAGGATTCAAATTTAATTTTAAATCGATAGGATTGTTATCAAATATTTTAAAACCAAAATGGTTGCGCCGCTTTATGTATGTTTGAAAATTCCCGCATTATGGATTAAATTATGCCACTTTGAAGCCCGACCAATTAATTGCGATCAGGTCACGCCACCTTTCTAGCCTTGCCCAATCACATTTCCCTTTAACTATGGCACATGCTTATTCGCCGCGAGCGCGACGCCCGCGCCGTTAGTTTCGATTGCGGCCGCCAGTGTTCGACTGTTGCCGCCATTGTGTAAGTTCGACTGCTATCGTCTTGTAGTTTGCGCGCCGGACAGTCTTGTTGTGTCCGCGCCGAGCCGCGCCGCATGCTAACATTTTGAATTTTGCATGATCGAGTGAGAAATAAACGCATCGCTACATGCGTGCCGACATACATTATAGACAATAAGTGTTGTGTGAGAGAAACGAGAATCACCTAGCCGGCTAGCCACGTGGAGACTGCATCGCCGCGAGGTATGTGCCAAGTTTCCTTCCTGCCCTTCTCTCCCTAGTCGTAACTGATCGCAATAGTTGAATATCAAATATAGCACCCCCGCATATACAGTCCACTTAAATTTAGCATAGAAAGCCCCGCACCGCACCCTCCGGTGACGTCGACATCGCCGCGGCGTCACCACAAAATGTATATAGACAAATAGACAATAATCAATTACTTTACCAACTTAGACATATTTTATTAGTAATTATTATTGTTTTTATTACTTCTTTTTTTAATAATCTATTACTCGCAAGTTCGATACCCAGCATATACCAACGAGTTTTTCAGAGTTTACGTATATTTATTAATTTAAATTGGTAACACTATTGATGTACAAAAATGTCATGAAAAAACTTGAACATGAGAAAGGTTTTTGTAGTATTACCGTATGTGGGAATATATAGCACTGTGGATTTCTCAGAGTTTGAAATCGCCAATACGTCATAGACTGGTGTGATGATTATGCCCATGCGTTACTTCAGGGAGAGACCTATGGCATTGCAGTAGATGTGTCTTACAGGCTGATGGAATGTGATGAATTAAAAACATTTGCTGAGTTAATTCATGTCAGTCATAAATAATTTGTGGATAAACGCCTTGCAAAGTAAGTCGAGAGCACCAGAACGGAACGATATTTATTCAAATGGTCTTCTGTATAGGGGAATAATATTAATTATAAGACTTAGTTCCTGAGTCACTTTAGAAACGGCTAAATACCGTCAATCATAGTTTGAAATTGACAGTCATATTGTAAATACAATTAAACTGTCATTTCGTGATATGGAGAGCCATCGGTAGGATGCGCTGCGGCCGCGTTTCATTCCCGACCGCCTTAGGATATAGAGACAATAATTACTAACACTACGAACTTAGGTAAATTTTTAATATTCATTAACGTTGTGACGGAATTATTAGAACAATTGAATATCGATCCAGTGTTCGCCGGTTTGTGGAATGGAAAGAAAGTCCTCCTTCGTATATATAAACTGTTAAAGTTAAATAAAAAGTAGTTAGAGTTCTCATCAATGACCTTATATTCGGGCTTACGTTTATTACAGACCAGAGTTAAATACAAAACAAAGGTAAAATATTATTATGGGAATGTAAAATTGGATTTTATTTGTCCTTAAGTTATCTCGAAGTTATAAATCTATACTAATATTATAAAGAGGTAAAGAGTCTGAGTTTACACGTTGGAACCGAAATGGTCTCGGAGGGTACGGTTCCAGAAGGGTTTCCTTCCACGAACGATCCGATTGTGGAAAGAGCTTCCTGCTGAAGTTTTTCCTGGGGACTACGGTATGGAGTGCTTCAGGGGGAAAATACATAGGTTATTTAAGGGTCGGCAACGGGCATCTGATACTTCTGATGTTACAAGCGTCCGTAGGCTGCGGTGACCGCTTTATATCAGGTGGCCTGCATGCTTGTTTGTTACCGTCGTAATATAAAAAAAAGTTTGTGACGTTGTAGGGGGTAATATCAGGAACTACTAAACCGATTTTGAAAATTCTTTTACCAGTAGAAAGCCACGTTATTTTTGAGTGTCATAAGCTATATATTAACCCGAAAAATGAAAATACTTTTTGTAGATGTCGGATTTGCAAAGTAAGTCGGAGAAAAAACGGTCGAACGAAAAGGTTTCTTACGAACGCTGCCTTAACGATGAGATATATTTGATCGAGTTCCAGAGAAAAGTTGTAGAGCTTGATAATGCCTACAAAAAAGTCAACGACAGCATATGCCTAACTTTTATATTTAAGTCACAAAATGTAGTTTATAAATGTTTACCTCCTAACGAAGTGGGCACGGGTCAGCTAGTATAATATAATACGTATTTATACTTTTTTTTAATACTTTGGAATTTTTAAGGTTTGACCGCAATCGCATCTGATAATAAATGACGATGTGGTCTAAGACCTAAACAGGCTAAACCTAAAGCGAGGCAAGCTTTACAGTGCTGCTACTAGAACACAACAATAGGTGCTTAGCGGCAGATTTTCAATTTAAGCGTAGTAGCTAGCTAGGCGGACTAAAGCCCTACCGCCATACTGTGGTTTCTCTCCGATTCAGTTACTAGGATTCGAAGCAAATGTCCATCGCCGCGGTGTCCGAACACGTTATGAACTAAGCCATGATCGCTTCAAAATTCTGTTTGGACATATATATTCAGAACAGTCAAAAATATTCGTGAGTACTGTAATAATTGATAGTACATGTACATAATAGAAATTTCAGGAAATAATATGATCTGTAGATACCAGATCGGACGAAAACCAAGCTACGAAATATATGCTATTACTACCGTAAGTGAGACAAAAAAGAATGGATTTAAACATTTGGCCCTTATCTTAAAACTATAACGCTAGTTTCCTTGCATATAAATTTCTTTTTTTATATTTTATAACCTTTGACTACAATATCATCTGATGTTGTTGATCTGATCTTAGATGGTTAAGGCGCTGCCTTAACACTCCAACAGCTGCTTGGTGGCTAATTTTCAAATTGAGCTTGGTAGCTAGTCAGGCGAACTCAGAAAAAGTACTAACACCATGTTGTGCTGTCATCAAGATCTTTTCATTCACCGAAACTTTTGAGTCAGTTGCTCCTTACGAACGTACGTCTATTGAGGAGGTATCCAAACTATCCAATAGGCCATCATCGCTTCATTATAGTTTTAAACACTTGTCGTGTGGTGCCAGCAGAGTAGAATAACACCGCCCCATATCTACTCGTGGGTATCGTAAAAGGCAATTAATAAGGGAGTGCGAGATAGTACTGACCCCCCGTAACTTTCTCACCGTGATACTGTACCATCTGTCTGAGTCCTTCTTCAGTCGTAACGCTCCCCGTTCTACTGTGTCCAGAAGAACAAGAATGAGTGTATGCACCTGTGTCTTGCGCGTACACTTGTGCAACTTAATATATTTTACGCTAACTAACAGCTGACTATTTTTCACGTCTGGCGGGTTGTTTGGCCCTTACAATTTGATTAGCTGATGAAATATAATTTTGTAATAGTTATCTAACTAACACATAAAAAAATTAAGCAATTAAAAATAAGTAAAATTCATACCTTTTTGCCTGCTCTAAAGCGTCTGACAGAAGTTATGGGCCTCGGAAAGTATCTAGCGATATTGGATCCTACGTTAGAATGATATTATAAAAAAGATATATAAAAATCAGCTAAGTTTTTAAGTAAAATAAAGTAGCTCTTATTTTTAGTGACCATTCTCTCCTGGTATCTATACATTGCCCCCAGATTCGCACTCTGCGAGTGCGTAAGCGTTGTAAAGATATGATTATATAATGTAAGACTTCTCAAACCATAAGGTTCCATATATTTAATAATAAGTTGTATCTGGCAGTTCTGGGATCCTAATCAACACGTTCAGCAACGTGTTTTCTAGCCGTGGAAAAGTGGGGAGGTACTCATGGTTATTATATATTGTATCAACTAGTTAATAATAAATCTCGACGAAAAATAGCCTATTTTCATAATGTTAATGCGGGGCAAGTTCAAACAGTTATTAGTCGACCGCCGAACAGTGCCCAAGGGAAGTTTAATAAGGTCTGACAGATTTCGAACGCACTTTACCCGCTTCGGGGCCAAGATTAATGGTCGTGTATGGCACTGTATCCATTACTTATGGTACCGTATAACGTATGAGTATGTGTTTTTTAATTCTGATTATATTTATGGGTTTCGCACCTTTTCCCGGACCATGCATTAATTGAGTGTCCTTTCAGAGTGTCTGTCAAAGACTAAAATTATATTATTCTAGCTAATGCATGCCAAGTGATATGAAAGAGTTCGTTTGTTTGTTACGCTTTCACGCCCTAATTACCCATCATTATTAAATTTGGAATACACGTTGCCCGAGGTACAGAGAAGGACATAACGCACAGCGATGTGATGTCTAAATCAAGATCAAATCAAAATCAAAAATACTTTATTCAATTTAGACCATGAGAAGGTATCTATAAACAACTCAGTCATCTAGAGAACCGGCAAGAAACTCGTTCGTTCTTGGTGAAAAACATTTTTGTTGGATGTACAGAGATTGGCGTAATTTCCAAACATTACCATCGTTCACATATATACCCCGTAATAGCCTGGAATTGACACCTCGCTCTGTGCACCCACTAAAAACGATTGTAACGTGTAATGTATCTATATATATATATATATCATTACACAGTATAAAACAAAGTCCCCTACCGCGTCTGTCTGTCTGTCTGTTCGCGATAAACTCAAATAATACTGAACGGATTTTCAAGCGGTTTTCACCAGTGGATAAAGTGATTCGTGAGGAACGTTTTGGTATATAATTTGTCAAGGATTTTTTTGTAATCAGGGCGGGACAACGTCTGCTGGGCTCGCTAGTATATATATATGTTAAACAGACAAATTAGATCGCGTTTTTTTCCGGTTCTTCACGATGAATGGATTATGTTACGAACCGGTGGTAGTTTTGATGTTCATAAACGCCTACATAGATTTTGTTATATTTATATATCGAATTTACCTTAACGCACGACGTTGCGGGTAAAAGCTAGTAACTAGGTATATAAAACTTAGTACAATACCCGTCTTTCGGAGAAGAGATTAAGATAGTCGGCAAAGCTCGGCTTCGTATAGCGTTATCTTTGTCTATCGCAGTAATTCCGCTGTGCGATAGAGAGAACGATTTACAAAACCGAAGCGAGATTGTTTTTGCGTAACTTCTTACTCTTCTCCCCGACGTATCAAATCAAATACCGGGTACTTATTGCATTACTAACTGTAATGCGACTTCGCTTTGTGGTTCTATTGTTTTAGATGAAAACTGTATTGGCAGATAGAAGATTTTTCAAAATATTATCTAAGCTCATTACGCTTTGTAATACGACTTAATCAATTTAGTCCGGTGAAGCTGTAAAGACCTTGCCAGGTCAATAGCATAGTCAGTTCGAAAAAAAATAATACTTAATCAATCAAAATAAAAGTTCATATCAATTGTGTAGTTACCTTAAATTTACTGAAAATTAAAAACTTGAAAATAGGGACTGTTCATTCTTATAAACCATGTATTCCTTATCAATCAGGAAAAATATTTTCAAGAGAAAGAAATCGTGGAAAGCAGCTACCTCTTAAAAAAAAGCAACGCTTTCCACTAAAATGATATTATGAAATGGTATCATGAAAAATAAAAAAGTAGGTAGCTTAGGAGCGAGATAAGTGCCGAATTTACGTTCTTACGTGAACTTCATACGCGAATCTTGAATATATATAAAATAATGTTTCTGTCAGTCGTATATTCTTATACAGCCCGCGTGAACGTTTTATGTCGAGCGTGCGGAGTTTAAACATTGAGCGTATGCGTTTTATTTATTCATTTGGCGTTGTAAAAGCATTCGCCAATGTCATTGTCCACTTCAATATCGTTTTATCTCTCGCAACACCGAAACGATTATCCGAAACGTATATTCGAATTGATCGTCTTATAAATGTTCTAAAAACACTTAACCGCTGCACGTTTGATACAAAAATAACTCAAGTCAAACCGTGTGCAAGCCTTGTATAAATTATTCAATGAGTGTCGTCCTCAGACGTCCTAGGCAAATTTACTAAGATATATTTTTTTAACAAAATAATAATGAGCATGGTTTGTTGCTTTTAATTTAATTTAATACAAGCAGCGCACCGCGGCTTTCATCGGATTTAATTTTCAAAATTTTTAACGTGACGGGAGCGTAGGAAACCTCTCATTCTATTGAGTTGCTCAGTACCTCGCTGTCATGGGCATTCACAGTTCGGCCCTTTGGGTAGGTAGCCGTTCTCATCACGCGGTTAATAAGGTCTCTATCCTTTATACCTCGCACCGGACGGTACACGCCGCCCGCGCTTCTACTTCTGTTGTACTTAGCATGCTTTCTATCCTACAATGAGTTCCTTCTTGAATAAATGAGTTTTAAAATGGAGTTTTTGGCTGTATTTTAGTCTGTCATGTAGTGGATTTTGTATTTTATTCATAACTAACGTGCACGCGGACGTTGTAATGCCCTGATAATAAAAACTAAAAAAAAAATTATTTCGTTTTTGAATTTATCGGGAACAGACAGACGTGGCAGAGGACTTTGTTTTGTAACATTTAGTGATTTGTAATATTTAGTGATCTTGTGTTATTTGACTGTATATTTTGTAATATTGGTGGTGTTTTATGTAATATAGCTCGATTATTGTGCACAAGTGAAGTGATACCATAAATAATACCATGCAGCATGAATTGCATTGAATGAAGCACAAATACTCCATGGAAAGTTCTAACAAAGGGGCTACCATCTTGTGAGAACATTGGAATTACCACACGAGGCTCGTTATATTATTACCTACCTAATCGAGGAGAAATGACGATAAAAAAAAAGAAGATTTACTCAGATCAGACTCTTACTTCTCCAGATTGAAGAGGCAATGCTTTGAACTTTGAAACATTACTATAAATTAGTGAGATAAAATAAAAACATCATTATGTTCATTCTCTACTCCTCCGTTTCCACTATGCCGGCATAGTGTCATACACGATAGAGCCAAACTACACGGCACCGTGTAGCGATCCCTAAAAAACATGTTTATAAGCATCTATACAAATGCAGCTTTATTGACAGTACACGGCGTCTCGTGTTTAGCAGTATACGTGGTAGTAATTTTTCATGGCGTGGTAGTAATTTTTATTTTCAACTAAATTCTACAACTTCTTGTTTATTTATCACATATCATGATAATTAAATAAGAAGTGCTTAGACGGTAATATTTTATAAATTTACTAGAGGGTCCCTGATTATAAAAAATCCTTGACAAATTATGTACCAATACCTTCCTCACGAATCAGTTTATTTACTGGTGAAGTAGTTTTGGAATTTATCGCAAATAGACAGACACGGTAGGGGACTTTGTTTTATACTATTTAGTGATGATATACTTTACTATATACAAAGAGGTAATATATTTATATCTTGAACGCGTAAAAGACTTTATCTTATTGTGATAGTAAAAGAAATAAACATACAATCCGCTTGACGTAAACTGATCATTGGTTTAAAGCCCCAAACGTGCGTTAAGTTTCGCATCATCAAAAATGTCTTCTCACTGTTTAAATTATACATAGAGATGTAAAACAATAAATACGTAACATAAAGGAATGGGGTAAATATATGGATATAATATACCGTAAGAGGAAAACACACACTACGTCAAACCGAGCTATAATTTCTGTAGTAATACACGTCTATATCTCGACAGAGCAAAACTAGCGCACCCCTACTACCGTTTCGTTTTGGCCCAAGTTATAAGCGTACGAATCGACGGGTAATTTATTTGTTAATAGCTTTTGCTAGCGTTTATGCCCCTATGTGCCCCTACATCCTTTATATACCTCTAACAATGTGTTTAGAATATTGCATAACGATCTGTTGAGTATTTAAGGCATGAAAGCGCAACAAACGAACACATTAATATTTATAATATTGGTTATGGTAACGCCGATCCTATAGCAGTCGACCTAATAGCAACAGTCGAACTGGCGGCGCCTTTGGGCTCTTCTCGCGCACGTGAGTGGTTCACGCGTGCGGGGAAACCGCGTCAGGGAAACCCCTCTGGCGGTAGTGTCTTCTCGATCCGCTACAACGGACGGTTCTTGTTTATTCCGAGGCTGCGCCCTCTCTAGAGGGGCAAGCCTCTATGGTGATAAATGCTCACTGTTGTGTGAGCTCTCTCAGTTGTGGCCTGCAGATGATTTTGCGCCTTCTCGTTCCTCTTGAGCGATCCGATATATGTCCTCTGTCCGGCGGCCTGGCATGCAGTGGCGCAATTCCCCTGAGATGGGGGTGCGCCGACGCATCGGCTCTGCCGAACATTTTTACGGCAAGTCTCTTAATGTGTGCGTCCAGACTCTCCATCTGGAGGTCTCTCTCAATCGTCCGATTTGCCACATAGCGCGGCGCCGAGACGATGATTCGCATGAGCGTGCTTTGGAACGACTGGAGTTTCTTTTTATAGGTGTCGGCAAGGCAACCGTACCAGGCGGGCGCGGCATATGTAAGCCGCGACCTGATATAGGTTTTGTAGATACCCAGTTTGGTGCGGAGGGGGAGCCCTGACCCGAGGATTGACCTCAGTGCCCACTTCGCCCTTCTGGCGCTCGCCAGCGTTGCCTCAGCCTGTTGCCTGAAAGTTAGGTTTCTGTCTACTATGACCCCCAGGTATTTAACGCTATGGAGCCATGGGATGCATGAGTTGTGGTGGCTGGTTTTTGGCGATTCGCGTGACTATCGCCTGCGTCTTTTTCACGTTAAGTCTGAGCCTCCATTTGTCCAGCCAGTCTGGCAGGGCATCCAAAGTAGGCTGGAGGAGAGCCGCCGCTCTGTTGCGGTTTATGGATGTAGCCATGTACGCCGTATCGTCGGCAAATAGAGCCAGCTCCGCCTTGCCGGCGACCGGGATATCGTCTGTATAGAGCGCATACAGGATGGGGGAAAGGCAGCTGCCTTGTGGCACCCCCGCCCGCAGTTGTATCTCTCTCGAGTAGGATTTTTCCACTTTTACAACGGCTTTTCTGTTCTGCAGGAAGGATCTAATGACTTTAAATAGTCTGTCATCGATGGTGGTGGCTGTCAGGAGTTTATACAACAACCCCTCATGCCAGACGCGGTCGAATGCCTTTTGCATGTCGAGGAATACCGCCGCTACGTATCCCTTCCTAGCGTGGCATTTCACGGCCGCGTCGAGTTGCAGTGAGGTGGAGTGATCCTCTCTGAAGCCGAATTGTTCCGGCCTAAGTTGGACCGCCGGCTTGATCGCCGACAGGAGTAATCTCTCGAAGACTTTCGCCATTGTCTTCAGGAGGGTGATTGGGCGATAATTTTCGGGATCTTTTGTATTTTTCCCTCCCTTCGGGATCATTATAATGATGCCCGTTTTCCATTCTTCCGGAAAATATCCGGTGCGCAGGATGCCATTATACAAACGGGTGAGTGCGGCTACCGCTTTCGTCGGTAGTTGACGTAGCATACTGTTGGTGATATTATCGCTACCCGGTGCCTTCCGTGGATTGAGGTTGTGCAGCGCCCTCTGTACCATCCTGGGTGAGATGTAATACGTCTGGTCTGCGCGTCTAGAAGTGGTATTCGATTCCATTGAGTGGTTTTGTAGGAATTGTTGCACTTTTAATTCGTGCTGGTAGTCTATTGCCGGATTAGGCTCTGACTGGGCTTCCAATGCGTCGGCAAAGATCTCGGCTCGCTCCTGAGCTGAGAAATAGAGCTGGCCGTTGACGTGCAATGGGCGGACCGGCTCCGGGGTTTTAGCCAGGCTTTTGCACAGTTTGTGTAGTGTAGGTAATTTTTCGCCTTCAATCGCGATGTGCGCCTGCCACGATTGATTAGCAAATACGTCTAATCGAGTTTTTGCTTCTTCGGTCAGTCTGTTGAGTTTCATTTTAGTGGTGGGGCACCTAGTGCGCTGCCACACGCGTCTAAGCGCCCTTTTCTCTTTAATGAGACTCACTAAGCTATCTGGTAGCGGCGGTAGCCTTCTGTCTGTGGTGACCACGCGGGAGGACTGTGCGGCTGCCCTTTGAAGGCAGCTAGTCAACTCCTTTGTCAACCAATCGACGTCTTGTTCTGTAGACATACTGCGAGTAGGTGTCGCTTGCTCAATTATCCTCACATACTCGCTCCAGTTCGTGATGGTGCGAGAATTGGAGTAATAAATTCTAGTGGGTGTTATGTCTAGCTCCATCAGAACCGGGCGGTGGTCGGATGGTAGATCTGGCAGGACTGTCTGGCGAACTGGCGGCGCGGACGTCGCGCTGCCTTATATAAGCATGTGCCATAGTAAGGGGAAGCGGGGCGGGTGGCGTAATCTGATCGCAATTAATTGGTCGGGCTTCAAAGTGGCGTGATTTAATCCATAATGCGGGAATTTCAAATATACATAAAGCGGCGCAACCAGGTTAGGATATTACATTATGGATCATGACAGAATCAGAAACTTGGAACGGAAACTTGTATGTTGCAAATGTTTCTTTTTTTTTTATTTGTCAAAACTAAATGTGTACATTACAAGTTACAAGCGATATAATTTGTAATAAAAGAGCTTTCTCGCTCTCATATTTGTGGTTTTGTTTATCATAAATGCCTTAGTAACGTGTAAGTTAGAAAGCTTCCGTTGACTCTAAGACTGGTTATTAACACACAAAATCAAATTATTTGAAAACAGTTCTATTTTTAACATTATTGTATTGTAATTTCTAACTTATCGACATATAATATGCCAAAAAAAAACATTTTGAAATTTAACAAAAATAAAATCTTGTAAATTAAAAATACAAGTTCACAAAAACTTTGTATCTTATAACTTATGAGTTTGTAGACTCATATTTTTCATAATATACAAAAACTTATAAAAATGTTCTTGTAAAATTTAGCTTGCGAGCTCTTAGACTTGTAGCGTATGATAAAAAGGGCATTGCTATATAATTATGATAAGGCTTGTAATAGTTAAAAGACTATTATCCGATTATAGTTATATAGATAATAGTATAGATTACAGTTATAATATAAAAGTTTATATTGTAATTAAAAGCGTATTTAGGGGTGAGGCGTAAGTCCTTACACGGGGTGCTCGTTTGTGGGAATAAAGTTACTTGTAAGGTCAACAATATTTTATTTTATTTATTATAATGATATTGTGCAACCTAACCGAAGGCTTGATCGCGACTAACAATCCAAGTACTTAATAAATATAATTTTAATTCAAGTGTGCTGATACACACATAATAAGTAGGGAGATATGCAATGTATGTGATTGCTCCGACCGGTTTCGGCCATGGCGACCACTTTGACCCCTAAACTTAGAAATGGCGCTGGTGCGCTCGAAGATGGCTTATGTAGCCTATCTTCGCGGCGAAACTTCGTGCACATTGAGGGCACGTGAGTACGCCGTTCTCGTAATGATATGTTATGGCAGCAGGAGGGCGAGCCTTTAACTGGTCGCGTTTGGTATCAAGGTCAGCTTTCCGCTGAGCCTCGAACTCGCGTACTTGGCTGTTCACCATTCTGCGCCATTCTGGCCGTTGTGCTGCCAAACGTTCCCAACAAGAGGGCTCTATATTGCATATGCAATGTATGTAACCGTACAGCGTACTATGAAGCGACGCTTAGCTTATGACTTTGTACCAAACTAGAGCATACTTTACTATCAGTGCGTCGCAGGCTCCTCGGTCAATTTGCTGTATCGCGCCACACAATATACGTACACGTATCGCTCGAATCCACAGGAAATAGAAACGTTTGATTTAGTTTAGATATAGCTCGGAAAACAATGTATATTTCTGTTCATTCTCTTTTGTGTTACGAATAATATATGTGTGAGGAAATACATACAAGTAAAATGTCGCCTCTTCGGATTGTTTTCCGAAACGGCTGAACTTATTCTTATTAGACTATTACAAGGAGTTAGATGATTTTAGACATTATTATATAGAGTGGCTCAGTTATTACATAATGAATTAAAATTAAATCGTTCACCAAAAAATAAACTGGAATTGAAAAAGAAATTCAACATTGAAACATGGCGCCGTCTATGGGCTATCTATAACAGTTGGGCATACAGTTTTTTGTCAACAAACTAATTGAAAGCGCCATCTGTTCCAGACAATATTACAGAAATAATATAAGAAACGAAATTACAATTAATGATAGTAATCAATATTGGCAATCATTTAATTCGTAATAAAAAATATTGAGGTCATTAATCGAAATATTAATTACTCTATCTCTGAATTTGGACAAATTATTTATAAACGCCAACTTTCATGAAGATCGATTGAATAGTTTCGGAGTTAATCGTGGACAAACATCATGACAATGGATCTTTTTATATTTAGATATCAATACCATTTTCTCACAGAGGTCAAATAGCAATATTACAGTTTAATAGAGGTATCTTGAACTCAGTCAACGAATAATCATTACATATTATAAATCAAAGCCCTTTGCTACGTCTGTCTGTTCGCGACAAGCTTAAAAACTACTGAATGGAATGGATCATGGGCTTTCCACTAGTAGATAAAGTGATTCATGAGTAAGGTTTACGTATATAATTTGTCAAGGTTTTTTTATTATCAGGGCGGGATAACGTCCACCGGGCCCGCTAGTTTTAACTAAAACTAAACCATTGGCATCAGTTATTAGTTAAATCGCTATACGCATCTATTTGTTTGTACGCCTCCCAGTCCGTTAGTGGTATCCGCCGCAAAATACGATACCGTACCCAACGCTGCGCGCTACAAAATACGTCCGCGACTTATTTTTAATGATCCTCCCGATAAAATAACGACAGCGAACGATCAGTACCAGCCTGTCTCTCCAAACAAAGCGTGTTCACGCCCACGCCTGCGTAACCACAGATCACGCCGCCGTGTTCTGGGGGTAAATTTCGCTCGCGCATACCAGATTAGGCACCCCTCGGCAGCGGCTCGAGTCTAGGTCCGTTCCCTCGGCGTGGAGCCCTTGAGTGCGCTGCTCGCGCGATAGTCATACAAAATCTTACATCACTGCGACAACATTACACATATCATCTCAACACACGTGCACGCATACACGCTTACACATGAAAGTGGAAGGGTTTTAATATTTTTCCTTATCAAACTGAAATGGTTTAGAAAATTATCCGATACGACATATATATAAGAGTTGTTGAGGTATATATGCTTGGTACACATATATGTTTCAACAACTCATATATGTATAAATAGTTAGCTTAGCTTCGGTTAGATCAGATAGATCGCGAATTGTATGTATCAGGCAACAGCCCAAGCCGAGGTGTGCCGTGCATCCTTGAGCTAGTTGTCAAATAAAATCGGCTGAGTGCCTTAAGCACTCGCCTTCGTAGTCCGGTAAAGCTGTTAAGACCTTGATAGGTCAATAGCGTAGTCAGTTGGAAAAAAAAATGTTTGTACGCTTAGTTCTTCTAAACCTCGTAACGGATTTCGATATTTTTTTACTATCATTTCAATATTTTTTTCAGGAGCTGTACATATACATATAAACTATATATTTATATATAAAATGTAGAGAAAAATTAATATATTCTAATCGAATCACATATAATACTTTTATGGCGCTTAAATTGCTAACGCTGGTTAAACCATATGAGATACATAAAAATAATATGCTACGGTGTTTTATATTTTAAAATTGCTTACGGAAAAGTCCGAGGAGATATATCTTTATCTTCTAAATAATGTGAATTAAAATTACCCTTGCTTACGATTTCATTAAATGTATTAGAAGATATTAAAGATTTAAAATTACAAGAATGTTTATATGTGTGTCGCAACTTATGAAGCTTTTTGCATTTATTATTCCATATATATGTATGTATATGTTTAAAATGATAGAAATAGTTGCAATTAATACTAAAATATATTGAAACTGTGTATGTGCTTGTGAGTTTGCATGTTTGTGAGTTTGTGAGTTTCAAGCCTTAACTACTCAACCGTTCATTGAAATTTTGCATACATGTTTTGAAAGATACTCAAAAAGACAGAGAGAGTAGCTTTTATATACATAAAAGTATTATTTCCTAGGATAAAATTCTTTAAAGTAAGCGAAGCTGCAAACAAACTCTTGTATAAAATATAGGTCGTGATATCAATTCTCATATACATATAGCAAACACAAGTTTACTATAAATGTTTGGATTCTGAAAGCGACAAATAATAAATCAAAGATAATAAATAAAAACCTGAGAAATAATTAACCGGCTTCAATTAATCTGAGACGAGAAACATCAAACGATCAGTGAGAAAACAATTTCTCACTCCGAAAGTAATTTCAAAACGTAATCGCAAATCGACATTTAGGGTCATGTCCTATCGAGAAATAACAACTAAACACCAGACAAGCGATCAACTATTTTTTATTGCTCATTCAAAAGGACAGGGTATTTCTGTACGTATATTTATTTGGCACACTCTTTACCTTAAAACGTTTCATGAATGTTAACATGTGTCATGTCATTAGATACAAAAAAAAAAAATACAAATTACTTATGTTACATGTTTTGAAATAAATAGAGAGGTTGAATATAAATATATTTATTTATTATGCAACACTCACCTGAATAATTAACATAAATAAATCAATGTGTTTTTTTTTTTCTAATAAGGTCTTTTTTCTAAGTAATAAATTAACAGTTTAAACCTATCTAAATAATGGTTTTACTGTGTTGTCTAAATTCTTCTATGACATTTAGGGACAACTAAAGAAATGTTTAGTTTTTTAGAGAATAGACCGATAAAAAATATATATTATTTCTCTTCTTCAACATTATTATGCCAAACTTTGGGTAAAATATTGTTTCTACCATTAACTACTGGATAATTATTTGGAATAT
>AP028448.1:16904463-16961463 GCA_036509395.1 Antheraea yamamai | reverse complement strand
GGATGCAAGTATTTATCTATGCACCACCCGCCAACTTACATTCACAATGATTTAAAGCGAAAAATATAATAAAAATGAATACACTCAAAATAACACAACAATTAAAGTATACACTAAAGTTAACGAGATGTTGACTTATCTGTAGCACGCACTGTAGGCCCCTTCGGATATTTGTCTAGCAAAGGTAACAGATCGTCCATGCAGATAACTTTATGTCGTTTTCCATCAGGCGCTTTTAAATATATATTGCCATCTTGAGACCAACACTCACGCATACCAAAATGAAGTCTGGCTTTAATGAATACTGCCTGTCGGCTCCTCGTTAAGAACTCCTTAATTGTGATCGAAGATCCCTTCAGTCTTGTCTTTGCCTTCCAGACCGCGGACTTGATATCAATATTATTGAATCTAACTAATATAGGCCGGCAATGGTCTTTAGTTATGATTCCAAGACGATGACAAACCTTGATGCAACTGGCTGAGATATTTTTCAATCCCATTTTATTTTGATATAGCTCCACAACAACGGATGAACAGTTTTCTTTTTCTGCTTCTGGAACGCCTGTAAGTACAAGTGTTTTCCTCCGTTGTCTAGTCTCCAATACATCAACAGCTTTAGCACACTCATTTATCTGCTTTCGTAGTAAGCCCAGCATGTTATATATTAGCTCACGGAACGTTCTGAACTCTTCGGCTACTTTAGCAACAGTATCTTTGGCGGTCCCACTACTTTGTAGCTGTGCTTGGAGCTGATCCATCTTCCTGGTAAAAAAGCTCCTCCAGGTTCCTTTGAGCCGTCTGGATATCCTCGAGTTGTGCCATAGTTCAGTTTATGAGATTTAATCTTCAAATATATACAATAACATATAAGAACAAAGCTGGCAGGTGGTGATTCAAATTTATAAATGTTTTCTTCACATAAATAACAATAAACGTTAGAACACACTTAATTGATTATGTATTACTAAATTTCACTATAAAACTCGTAAAATTAATCGAAAAACTCTTAATTCTTAAATTTAGAAATCAATATGCGTGTGTCGATAATGACACCTACCCTCGTTTTCTCTCCGTTTTATATTACTCTCCGTCTTGCTACACCGCTATGAACACCAAGATTTCTTTGATAATATTGTGTTTAGTAGCAGATACATTGCCGTTTCTTTGTTCTTTTAGATTAACATTATGTATCTGAACAAGTTTATTACTGCGACTTCGTCTGCGTTATTATTTTAGCTATATATTTTTTGTACAGACGAAAATACTTAAGCACCACACCGCTTGCCCCATTTTTCTACGCAAAAGAATATATATATACACAACGCGTAGGACTTATAAAAATCTTAGTTTATTTAGGCTTCTATCTTTATATTTATAATTCTGTCCATGTGTATGTCACTGAACGTCTCCTAAACGGCTTGACAGATTTTTTTTGCGTGTTCAGGTGAATTCAAGTATGGTTTGGATTCACAATTGAACCCGATAGGTGGCGCTGCTATCTGATTCCATTCTGTTTTTTTTTAAGTTATTTGCAGGACAGGACAATGTCTGCTGAATCTGAAAGAAACTATATATTACATGAAGATATTGTAATAATTTCTATTTTAGACAAGAACTAAATATCTAAGAAGTGGTACTACAGAATTTGATCGAAATTTATCTAGTAGATTTTGCATAATACTCGCGAAATTGCAGACCTCTGACATTATATTTAATAATAGAGTGACCATTGAAATGTGTAATATTAAAAACCAAACAGTAATATGTTTACAAGTCTAGTAAATCTGTGGAGAATCCCAAATAATATCGTTCAATTTAGAAAGGACACGTCGTCATAACGTAGACATCTTTGCTTCCCATTTTGTCCGACGTTGATAAATAATTTCATTTCGTACCCTCGAATCGTATCTAAAAAGCGCCGCTCAACAATAAATCGATCCGAGAAAAAAAAATAAGGAACGTTAGACGGTTTTGACGATTTATTTGGAATTCGTTGCGACTGATATTATGAATTTTTCCTCGAACACCAAAGTCTATAGCTTTTTAAATGTTAGGTTCTCTTGTGAATCTAAAAGAATTTGGAGATTAATTATAATTATATGTTTGAATTGTAGGCTATTACAATGAAATGAGTTTGCAAGCTTGGTCGGATATTACAAAAAAAGTTGGAAATGTAAAGCGGGAAACTAAATATTGTTCTTCTTAAACTTAAACTTAACTTGTAAAACTTAAACATTGTAATTTTATTTCATTTGTCTTTTCCATAACTCAGCTCTCAGATCCGTATATACATAAATACACTTGCACATATATGAAGTAATTAATCAAAAGAGTAATATAACAGGAAATTTATTAAATTAATTACAGTACGTCAAATTAGTCGGGGCACGCGTGTCACGCGGCAATCTGCAATGTTCGGGACCTTGTTAAATTTATTGAGTTTTACAGCAGAAAAGCTAATAAATTAAACTTAACATAAAATCTAATTAAACACGCTCTTATTATGCCAAATGAACTTTTAATTTGTTGATTTGTTTATGAAAATAACTTCTCGCAGACTTTTGTAAGGGGCGATGACAGAATATATTTTGATGAAGGGAAATGTCTAAACTATTACATTCATAATTTAAAATCTCTAAGAACTGACTGCAGGGCTATAGGCCTCTTCCCAAAGGAAGACATGGGCATAATCATCACACCAGCCCACGACGTATTAGCGGTTACAAACTCCGAGAAATCCACAGTTCTATATTTTTTCCCAAACGGTGGTATTACTAGAACATTTGTCAGGTTCGGGTTCCTCATGACGTTTTCCTTTACCGTGAGCCAATATTATCACCGATTTAAATGAGTAAATATGCCGAAAATTCTAAAATAATTGATGGTACATGCCGAGGATCGATCTTGCGAACATTAGATTGATATTCCACCGGATAAACTGCTCGAGCCCCAGAACTTCTAAGTCTATAACATTGTGGTTGAGTATTCCATACTCCTTAAATATGCACCTACTATTTTTAGAATGTATATCTCAATGCTTAAGTATCCACAGTTGCGTTCCGGCATCTGCTCTTTCTTACAAGTCAGTTTCCAATTAAGCTTAGTCATATTCCATCTTTAAATCTTTACTCTTTACATTTGTTATTGCAATGCAATGGAATATTGTGAATATTTCGGTTATTCAAGTATCCCTACTTGATTTCTAATTGCTTGTAATGCAGAAATGATATCGTTTTTTCTCAAGACCATTGTTGGCAATTGAACTACTTAGATAGTAGATATTTCATCTTAGCCCACAGCAGCTGCTGTATATAATTTGTACTAGGGACTTATTTGAGATTTGTTATTTTGCACGTATTTATTATGCGTTGTGATTGACGTATTTATTGTCTCTTGTATCTCTTATATGAATTATGATTTTTTAAAAGTAATATCAATAATTTTTGAGAATACCAAAAAAATCATTAAAATAGTTTTTGTTTCATTTTGTGATTAATATGTTTTTTTTATTTGTATAAATATTATTCACAGCTCATCAATTGAAGATGTACACATATTTTCTTCGTACAAAAAATTATAAAACTCAAGTTGTTGTTCACATCCATTCAGACGTACAATGTAAAATGTATGTCAAAACTATTTTATCAATCTTTTTTATAATAAACAAGCGACCTGCCATGGTTTCGCATGGCTGTAATGTTAGTGCAATGATTCATAGGTATCTAAACAATTTGTTATTCACAGTTTCTCAAAATCATAGAACTTAAGTAATATTCATACAGACAACTTTTTTGTGTTGCATCTAATTCTGAATCTATGATATCTTTCAATGTATTAAATGAAATGATACTCTTTAAAAGACAGGTCACTAACTGTTTAAATTAATGTATTTAAGTGCTATATTTGTGAAAATAACGTCGCAAATAATCAATTATTTTTTAATATGTTAAAATTTTAAAAGTTAAAATTAATTTAATATGTTAAAAACGATTACTATAGGTTATCTTTAGGAGGTACATATATAGCGTCATAGACTTTTCTGTAGGTATTTTTAAGATATACAATTCTGTAGTACATTATTTTTATGAAAGCTTTAGCCAGCGTTATCAATGTATGCTCTCGTATACTCCATCCTATGACTTCATTAAAATACATAGATTTTTATGTACTTTATAATAAATATACAATGCATTTTGTATGCGTATAAGCTATCCGACAAAAAATCTCTAAACGATAGTCACAACCGTATCAAATTCGGTTTAACTGTAGTTTAGAAAAACTGAGGGAGAACACAGACGCGTCGAGCAACTTAGCTTTATAATAGACATAGAATATTATAAACAACAATCACCAAATGTAAAAAAACGTTACACGTGCAAACAGAACTACGAATTTGTCAGAATAGAAAAAAAACTCTTCCCCCGACTGAACGGTCCAATACCCATTTTCAAAATTACCCAATATCAGAATCGTAGTGCATCGACTCGGCTATTCTCTATTACCAAACGGTTCAAATGGCACGTACGAATGACAATGTAATTGCCATTAGGGATTTCACATTCAGGGTTGCCACATTCGAAATTATAAAGTCCACAACTGATGAAAACCTAATTGAATAACGTGCATAGTTTTTCGAATGCTCGTTAGCTCGTTATGGATTAGCCTTTCCACTGTCGATACAATTATTGCTGTGATAAAAATAGTTTTGTGTAGATTTGATTGACATTTCTGAAATCTAAATTCATAATTGACTAGCAACCGCACGCCGTTTTGTCTGCGTTATACCTGCCTTAATCTCCCCTGATGGTAACTGATAATGCAATTTAAGAATGTAAATACGATAAGCCTAGAGGGATTGACTCTCAAGTGCAACTGCTGGAATATATTCATAAGTGCTTGGTGACAAATTCTCAAGTCAAAGGTGCTAGCTAACCAGGTAGCATTAGTAAAAGCCTTACCACCGTAATAATAATATGTTAATTACTGCTTCGTGATTTAAGGTACTCGACTGTCAACTATACTGATACAATTTTGATGAGTTGTAGATCATAATAACTGACTGGATTGCGACATGCATATATCAAAATCTATCACCCGGCATACTGGTATACTTTCGCACGTGATGTGGTAGTCAGCCGGTATATCCAGCAATTGCGTAGATTGATAAGGAACTATTATCGATTGTTACAGTGACTCTTCTTATTTGGCGTATTTTAGGATTAGTATATCGGCACTCAAAGCACAGGTCGACATGACAGCAAGAAATGATAATAGATTATTGATCTATAAGTGGTTGCCGTTGTTTTTGATGCTGACCATTATGTACAATACAGTTAGAGAAGTGAACGGTCCGACGATCCGCGTAAGAATGATCCCCGCCTTGCGCCTTTTATAAGTTTACTTCCTGTTAGATGTTAAGGCTTAATATTTCTGCCGTTACGCTATATTTTTTGATTGTGAATAAGACTTTTGTGTCGATTTATATATATATATATATATATCATCATCATCATCATCATATATATCACATTCATCTGATGTGAAATGACGATGTGATCTAGGATGATTTAAGATTTCTTTTTTAGGTCTAACATTTTTTTTTTATTTCATAGTAAGGCAAACGAACAAGTGTGTCACGTGATGTTAAGTGATCACCGCCGTCCATAGATACTAGGGGAGTCACAAGTACGTTGCCAGCCTGTATTTGGCGGGAGGCGGATAGGAAAGGGAGGAGGGAGGAAGGAGGTCTATGGAAGGTGGGCCTCCAGCGCTCTCACTGATCGAACGAAACGCAACAATGCAAGCACTGTTAGTTCACGTCGGTGTTTCTGTGAGAGAGTGGTAGTACCTCGGGCGAGCCGACCCATTCATGCTAAAACCAATAACAGCTTCAGCGTGGCTCTACCACTTACGAAATGGTAATGGTAACCACGTCCAGTTCAAGTGTAGCTATCGGAACACACCAACAGGTATTTGGTGACAGATTTTCATCTTTAAGGTGCTAGCTAGCCAGGCCGGCTTAGTAAAAGTCGTAATACCAGACGCGGTAAACTTTGTGCCCCTTTTTAAGCGAATTGCGAGAACGGATGAGTGTGAAATTTGACATAGTTAAAGTTTATATGGAGGAGAAGTGCACAAAGCCATTTTTTATATAAAATGCATTAAAACACATTACATTAATTAAAATGTACATTACTCACACTACTGCTTGAATGACACATAACATGTACACAAATGTAAATGAAAAAGCCGTTTCGCCATCCGTTATTTTACTCTTACGTTTCATTCCCTTTTTGTCATCTTACATTCAATATCTTTAACATGACTTACGTTCCATACATTACATGCCCTTTGAAAGTAACTGATCAAATTGTAGGTTAGTTTTATAGTAATATAATATGTAAGTTCATAATATACACTGAAATAACATAAACAGGAAAGTTTGAAAGATTGTTGTATGTTTGCTAATAATCGAAGTCAAAGCTATTGAATGGACTATGATAAAATGTGATAGTAATATTATTTATGATTTCAGGATAACACGTATGTTACAATTTATAAATATATTGTTTTATTAATAAGAAATCGGTTAAAATATAAAGGCCAGTGGCAAGGTTGAAAAAATCTTGACGTCTGAAATCTGCCTCGACGTACAGTCTACGTCAAATTTAGTTATCTATATGTATTATATTATATACAGTATACATCGAGACAACTTAATGATAGATAAATACAAATTTTAAATTCCTATATTACTATTTTAACTATGGTTTGTATTAATTAACTAAATAAAAACTATTTTTTTTTTACAAGGAATGTACGCTATAATGAGTCCTTAGAATTATACGAATATAATATATGGTACTCATAATTATAAAGATAAAAATGCAGACAAAATCACCGACGACTGCTAGTAACAATATATTATATAATATTTCCATACTTTAATCTTCCCGACAACCCTACAAACACGTAACAAGTAATTCCAGTCGGCAATTGAATTTCAACTTAAACATAACGTAGATAAGAGCTAATGGACCAGTAAAAGTGACTCTGCAGCAATAACTCGAGTTCTAAACGATAGATAGTGAGCTCCCTTGATAGGAAACAGTTAGTTACAGATGTTGTACGTACCCTTAAAGTTTTCCCAGTGATTTGTATTATGCTCTCGGTCCGTGTCGGGTGGAACTTTAGCGGTGGTCTGTATTTTAGAGTTGGACATTGTCTCGAAGAGGTCCAAGTTTATTCGCCTCCTTTTAGGTGTGGTTAATTTTAATTTGAGCATTTAGTGAAACAATTATTTGGGAAATAGTTCGAATAACAATCAGAGATAATAAGACCAGATCCGGGATCTAAAATTTTATTACACTAAAAACATAATTGACACCCTGGTATGTTTGTTATTAAAATTCCAAATTGTGTAGGTTTAGCAAACCACGACGAGAGTGAAACTTTTTGTATCGCAGGTTTCTAACTCAAAATTTTCGGAAAAGTATTCGATTTAGGGTATTAAAATTGCGTTTTAAATTTAATGATTGGAAAATGGGAATGATAATGGGAAACCAATAGTAGACAATATATCCAACTATCAATTTTAATTTCAATCTGCGTATTACAGTATGAAATACATAATAAATACTAAATAAAAAATTTGGGGTGATGGAAAAAAAATCAGTTTAACAAAAATAATAACGAGTGACCGGGAAACAGTACCATGAAGTATGAAAAATCTCCCTGGAGTGAGCTGTCGACGGGGCCACCATCTTGTTGAAAATATTAAAATAATCACAAGACACGTGTAGTATTATTTACAATGGAAGTAATAATCTAGAAGATTGGTTGCTAAAAAAAAGTCGAGATAGTCATAAGGACTGCCAACACATGTGGTAACTGAAATAACGGAGTCAACTATGTTCTTTTCGAACTATTAAATCAATTATATTGTAAATTATCTACATTTAATAATTTTTAAATTGAAATTATTAACACTAGTCTTGGTTTCACATCTATTGGCACTGAGAGCAATAATCAAACACGTTTTTATACAATTTAATAATTAATCACACGTATGATGGGTTTTATAAGTTAAATACAAAATATCAATATTATATATACACAGGCCGCTATACTACGTGTAACTAGACAGGCGCAAGAGCGATACGTCACAAGCATATCGACGTCATTGGTGAAGTCAAACGTGAGATTAGGGAAAAGAATTTACCGGTAAAATACACATTTTACTTATTTTACCAACATGCAGCCGATAATTTACCGGATAATTAACCAAAGTACTTTTTTTGCCTCATGGTGGGGTTGATACGTGATTGAAAATATGTTTAGTACAGGCTAATAAGAATTTACCTTATATACACTATAAATTTTTTGTTAGTGGTAGAGCCACGCTGAAACTATTACTGATTACAGCATGAATGGATCGACTCGCCCGGGGTAGTACCACCCTCTCACAGAAAACCGACGTGAAGTAACAGTGCTTGCATTGTTGCGTTTCGTTCGGTCAGTGAGAGCGCCGGAGATCCACCTCCCCTCCCCTTCCACTTTCCCCTTCCCTTCCTCCTCCCCCCCCACAGGTTGGCAACGCACTTGCGACTCCCCTGGTGTTGCAAGTGTCTATGGACGGTGGTGATCACTTACATCAGGTGACCCACCTGTTCGTTTGCCTCCTATGATATAAAAAAAAAATATATATATTAATTAACAAATAAAAAGTTATAAATTATATATAATTACTAAAAATTAATTATTATGTTAATTAATATTGATAATAATTAATTATGAAGCTCTTCAAATACCCAGTTTATGTGTATAATTCTGTCAATATTCCTAATACTTTAGCAACATCAATAAATCATGTGTTTCGTAACTCCAATTTCCGAGATCGAAATTTTTGTGCCGCATGGGTAGTTAATTACCCTTTCAAAATATATTTTAACGGTTAAATAGCCAAATATTTAACTAGCCAGTAATTGGATATTTGTCCGCTCGAAACACTACGTGAGATCACACGATTTTCCCTATCTAAAAATTCAAACACGCATATGATATAGTTAAGTATATACAATGTCTGGCACAAGCGTTTTACGTCATGAGCATGTCGAGGTCATTGGAGACACGAATTTTTAAATTTCCAAATTTCTTTAGTGCGGTTTTGGCTATTGGTATTCGGAGCGTTAATTATATATATTTTTACAATATCCATTAATCAATCGAACGTATGATGAGCTACAAAATATCAATATTACATGGACACAGGCCCCCGTTACTACGCGTCGCTTGTCTGACCCAAGCCGCACAAGCACAATACGGCCGGTCTTGCTTACCTAGTATGTCATAACGTAAAATTATAAATTTATTTCCTGCCAACAAATACTTTTTTTTTTTTTTTTTATTGTAGCTCGGCAAAGTGACTGTACTGTGCCTGATGGTAAGCACAGTACAATCCAAAAACAATGGCGACCACCGAAAGACATACTATCCATCGCCGGTCGCCGCTGTCATGCCGGCCTGAAAGCGACCCAGTTAGGGACAGCCCCCCCGGTTGCTGGATATACACCGGCTGATCCCGGAACGCGACACGCCCAAACGTGCCACTATGGCGGGTGTTCCACCTGGTGTACGGTGGTCGCGATCCAGTCGGGTACAGACACCCTACCACAAAAACTATAGACTCCGTTCCAAAATTAAATGTGCAGTCAATAGTACAACACTCACTTGATATTAGTAATTTTATTAAAATGTCTACTTTAAAAAAAATGAATTTGATATGACAATCTGAAATTACCGTTCGACACAAGTACCCCAATTTTGTTTCACCCTAGATTCGGATCTGTATAGAAGGTGTCTCGCACTTCGAAGAGTTTGCTTAGTCTACGTGAAATGATAATTAAATCGATGTCTCGCGATATCAAAGTTAGAATATAACGCTTCAGTATTAAATGTTGCTGAAAACTTTTTCTAATTTACTCTGTGTAACTATAGACAACGAAGTTAACAACGAATGAACAATCTCTTGTAAATGTATTCAGACAAGTGTGAATTAAAGTTCTGGCGTGTCTAGACTCATCTTAATACAAAATGCATATAAATGTTGTTACGAAAAATACATATATTTTATTATTAAATACATTTCTTTTTGTTCTCAAGTAAATATGGTCGAGACAGATATCTGAATATAAAACGCTGCGTCTATGTGATAAAATATCGAACACTGAGATTCGACATTGATAACATATCGACGTTAAGCTAATAACATCACAGGACCGTGCAAATGCTTTGCGGATTTTGAATGGCTGTGTTCAAAGGCCTGATATATATGCTATGGACTAAATGGTTAACCAGAGCACTACTCATAAATTATCCGATACGAAATATATATAAGAGTTGTTGAGGTATGTATGCTTGGTATGTATACATGTTTCAACAACTCATATATGTATGAATAATTAGTTTAGCTTAGGTTAGCTCAGACAGGTCGCGAATTGCATGTATCAGGCAACAGCCCAAGCCGAGGTGTGCCGTGCACCCTTGTACTAGTTGTCAAAATAAAATCGGTTGAGTGCCTTAAGCGCTCGCCTTAGTAGTCCGGTGAAGCTGTTAAGACCTTGCTAAGTCAATAGCGTAGTCAGTTAAAAAAAAAAGCACTATTCATACCACCGGAATATATATATATATATATATATATATATATATAATATAATGACAAGTCCAATCAGGGTTTGTGATTAATATGAACATCTGAGAGACCTCATGAGGTATTAATTGTCATTAATACTAAACTAAAGAAAAAAGCTAAAACCATAATAACTCTAAAATGGTTCGTTTTTGCATATTGCATGTTATTTTTTTTATTGTAGTACGGCAAAATGACTACACTATGCCTGATGGTAAGCACAGTACAATCCAAAAACAAAGGCGACCACCGAGATACACGCTATCCATCGCCGGTCGCCGCTGTCATGCCGGCCTGCAAAAAGCTGGATATGCACAGGCTGATCCCGAAACGCGACCCGCAAAAGTGAATCACTATGGCAGGCTTTTTCGCCATATACATGGTGGTTGCGATCCAACTCGTTCGTTAATCAGCAGGTCACACCACGTGCAGGTGAGGTTGGCTTGGGTGTCTCAATTCTTATGACGTTATTCGACACCCCTTACACCCCTAAATTATCACAAATAGTTACCCCTATTACGTCCTAACGGGAATACGTTGAATTGCCTACAAGCCTGTATAGAAAAAGGGGTGTAACGATTTTGAAGCGATTATGGTTTTGTTGTTGACACGGAGTTCATAAATTAGGTTCAAATTGTTGTCACTGAAAGCTCCCACAGCTTTCGGTGAATGAAAACATCGTGATGATACCATAGCATGGTGTTACGGCTTTTTCTTCCTTGCTAGCTACCACTTGCTACCACTCAAGCTGAAGATTTGCCGCCAAGCACCTATTGGTGTATTCCGGCAGCTGCACTTTTTTTATTTCTTTTATTTTAGTCCCCCCATTCCTCAGATGCATATCCGAGACCTTGTTTGCTCTTTTATATATTGTTTAGGCGTATGTTCTTTTAGCCTGTATTAATTTTTATTTCTTATAATTGGGTACAATATTTCTTAAGTTATCCTATATACATTTAACATTATTTCAGATTTTACCATTTACTATTTCCTAATAATTCTATTTACAGTTACAATTTTTCAATTTAGTTTTACAGATTTACAATTTTTTAAATTTTTATTTTAAGCTTGACAATTTCCAGATTACAGTTCTTTTTTATATGGTAACATTAACATTTTATATAGCTACATTTTAATTTTATCATTTTATAGTTAGCGATTTCTATTTTTGGGCCTTAATCTATATCCTTATATAATAATAGTTGTTTACATAATTTTGGAAGAAAATATATATAAATTTATAATTACATTAATTTAGCACTGTTCCAGTTTTTCGTACATACTTTACTTTTTTTTTTTTAATTTTTTTTTTATTTTCTTTTTTTCAATTTTTTTTTAATGTTTTTTTTTCAGCTGCACTTGAGAACCAGTCTCCCTCGAGGCTTAGCGTGTTTACTAGCTAACTCCATCGTCATTTAACATCAGGTGAGATTGTGGATTGGGGTCAAACGCTAAAAAACATATAAAGTAACTTAAAAAAACTGAGCAAAGGTTTATAATATAAAATTGAATTTAACTTAGAGCTTCGTGCTCATAACAATGTGTCGTGAAATAAATGGATTCGTTCTAAATAAAAAATAAAAAAAACTATATTTTGTTTTTGATTGATGCGTATTTAATTTAGAAGTTTAGAAACAAAACAAAATGATTCTGAATGTAATGAATTCGCTCACCCGCTGCTTTTTTTATAGCCATTTCATAAAAATTCCCTGCTGTGTACCTCTGATTGTATTTTGTAAAGTTAAAACTTATTGTGAAAATTATAAAAAACATTTTATTTAACTATTTTTGTTTGCATACGTGTATGTTAATTTATCAATTTCATAACGTAATTTTCTTTAGAACTATATATGTACTATGTACATATTGGTAGCCACATCTTTGTGTCTTTACAAATAACTCCCTTTTGCCCGCTATGGCTCTCGCGTTGACGTAAATTTGACCTGTCCCTCAGAATCAGTATTATTTCAGAATGAAAGTTATCCTGTGTCCACTCACATTCCTATTTATAACTAGCTGTGCCCGCGACTCCGTCCCCATGGAACCTAATGTAATAAACAGTGACCAATAAAATCATGAATGGACGTATAAGGCCATATAGTTATCTACTTTTCTCTCGTACGTAAGTCGTGTCGTCATTAAAATTACAATAACCGTTGATAGAGTGAATCGATTTTAATAAAACCAAGACTAAATATTATTCGAGAATATGCTTTATGATTCTCTTGATGAGGTTTTATGGTGCACATAGTACCTACTTTAGCAGGGATGCGTGTTCAAACAAACAGATAGATAGACAGACAGACATTTCTAAAAATGAATAAAATGTATTTTATTACTTATTCCAAGACACCTGAAACAATTTTTTTCACAAGAATCTAAAAAGTACAGACATGTTAGATATGTACAAATAGAGGAAGATATCAGTAAAGAAGTTGGAACTAATTAAGGTATCTTATTCTGATGTCTAAGCTATATTACTTTGAAGTTTTATCAAAATCCTTTCAGTAATTTTTGCCCAAAGAAAGAACTACCTACTCCTTAATATTTAGAATTGATTATAGGATTATATTTTATCCATGCATTTTTGATGTGAAAATTTCTTTAGGCGCGTTGTGCGGTATTTTGGCAGGAGATAAATGTATAATTTCGCGTCATGACATGCTAGTAAGCATGGCCGGCCGTATTGCGCTTGTGCGGCTTGCGACAGACTAGCGACGCGCAGTACAGTGGCCTGTGTTCGTCTAATATTGTTATTTGTGTTGAGATTCTGAAACTTATTTATTATATATCTGAGTAATTAATAAACCATATAAAAATGTATATGTATAATTAATGTTCGGAGTGCCAATAGATATTGAAAACCAGGATTATGTTAATAATTTTAATTTACAAATAATGGAATTTAAATAATTCCCACTATAATTAATTTTAAAATTCAGAACAGAACACAGTTATTCTACTGTATGGAGATTTCGCTTCTGTCTGCAGTTCTTATGACTGCCTCGATTTTTTATATTTAGCTAGCAATCGCTCGTGACTTTGTCTGCGTTATATCTATATATAAAGAAATGAATGTTGATATTAAACTCTAAAGGACACTGGAGTGTATTCACATAAGTTTTATAGTCGAACTATTTGAAACGTATAATTTTAACGTATAATTTTGAAAATGTTTTACTGCCAAGTGTATTTCATTGAGATAAAATTTTCCTGAGCAACTTAAGAAGTTTTCCAAGTAGGAAGCGATTTAAACGGTTATGCTAACATCGACGTTACAATCCCGGTTTAAGTTAACTGCCAGACGTAGTTTTCCTTTACAGACAAGCACTTAACCTGTAGTTAACAACTGCGCTCCCCAAAGTAAATGTTACGGTTAAAGTTAGATTGCAGATCTGATGGCGGGCAAGCAACTCGAACTTACACGAACCGTAATAAGTTAATCATGGAATAACTTAGCCTTAGCTTCAAGTTTCTGGTCAACGTATAGAAATTGTAGGTGGTAGAGCTACGCTAAAGCTATTACTGGTTTCAGCATGAATGTGTCGGCCCGCCCGGGGTACTACCACCCGACCCACAGAGATAGCCACATGAAGTAACAGTGCTTACATTGTTGCGTTTCGTTCGGTCAGTGAGAGCGCCGGAGGACCACTTCCCCCTCTCCATCCCCATCTTCCCCCAAACACAGGCTGGCAACGCACTTGCGACTCCCCTGGTGTTGCTAGTGTCTATGGACGGTGGTGATCACTTAACATCAGGTGACCCATCTGTTCGTTTGCCTCCTATTACATAAAAAAAAAGTCAGACGAAAAGAGTCTTATGACGAAAAGTGGATTATTTTTATTAACCTGGTATTAATAGGTATGATATAAATATTGCAGAACTAAGGTCTAATGGAAAGAATTACCAAAAAAGGAGACGATGATATGTTTTTTAAAGAGCACAAATAAATTGCTTTGAACGCAAATGGTATTTAATTTACGGATATACCCACCTCCTCTCCCCCATCCTACTTCCCCAATCCCTCTCCCCCAAACACAGGGTGGTAACGCACTTGCGACTCTTTTGGTGTTGCAAGTGTCTATGGACGGTGGTGATCACTTTACATCAGGTGACCCACCTGATCGTTTGCCTCCTATGATATAAAAAAAACAAAGCTATTTGTTTTATATAAAATGCATTAGAAGTACATTAAATTAATTAAAATTAACATAACACACACTACTGTTTGTATGACACACAACATATACACACATGTAAATGAAAAAGACGTTTACGTTCCAATTACCTTCTTTTATCGTACATTCAATATTTTTAACGTGATTTACATTTCATACCTTACATGCCCTCTGTAAATCCTTTATCCTTTATCCTTAGTAAATTTATAAAACCACTGAAATAATTATTATTCTCCTTGGTCTTATTGAATGTCAAAATGAATTATGGTCGAATCTCGACCACTAGGCGGTCAATAGTAAATATAAATAGCCCATAATTCACTCAGAAACACGTTCTCATGATACAAAAAAAAATCCCTCGAACGAAATTGGTGGAAACTAGTACATATAACAATATAAAATGGCGTTTCATTTCTCAGGGCACAAACAATACTTAAACGTATTAAAGCATTTTAAAATTATCCTTACACTAAAAGCTTTGCTTAGAAAATAAGGTACAACAAAAGAAACGGCACTAAAAATACCTTTTGCGAAAACAAGAAAAATGGGAAAAAAACATCCCTTTGTGTTGTAGCGAGCAAACTGGGAACTTTGTGCGTATGAAGTGAACTCGAGAAGGAATCTATATTTAACAAAAAAAGGGGCCTCGTAAATGAGGAACGAACCGAGGCGGGAACAATCGATTTTGTTAAATGGAGTGAGAAATACCAACTGACCACGAGCGACGCAGTTGGTGTTACTACGCCACTCGAATCTCATCACTTTAGCCTCACGAGTTCTGGGGCCGCGAAGGGTGTATTAATTTTTGCACCCGTACAAAGTTACGAAGAGATTTATTGAATGAAATGAACAATTTTATTAGTGTTGATCCCTAATTAATACACAACTAGCTTTTGTTCATGGTTTCTCGCGAACAGTACATTTTTTAGGATGAAAATACTCTAAATCCTGTTCTGTACCCTTGATAACTTATATGGAAAATTTCATGATGATTGATGGAGTAGTGAATGCGTGAAAACGTAGGAAACAAACTCACATTTCAAATATTAGTAAGGATAATGATTCTTTTTATAAACACTTATCAATAATTTCAGTTTGTTTACTTATTTAGTATTTATTTTGAAACGATTAACTGACGAGGGCGGTTTATTTATCGTTGTTAAAACGATTTACTTCATCGGAATTACATAATCTATCTGAATTAACTGTATGCTATCTTTTACCTCTAAAATTAGTTATCTCCGTAAAATTGTATAATTACTGGTTAGTCGCCGAGAAAAAGCGTAATGATATGTAACTGTAATAATACTCTGAAAATCCCTCTATCTGTTAGTAAAATTCTGATAAAAAATTATTTAGGCATTTCGGACATTTATAATTATATTTATTTATTAATAAATAGGCAAAAATAAAACAGTTTAGTATCTTTTTTCCTCTATTTGTCAATCTATTATTTTTTTTGTTTAGTTATCAGTAGTTATTGACGAGTTTTATTGTTATTAATACATAACATTTTTAAGACGTATTGTTTCCATCCACATCGTCGACAGTATTGTATGCATTTCAATAAATTGAAAATTTATGCATAATAACATATTTATACACGTTCGTAGCATTCGTAAAAGAATAATATAAAATTAAAAAACATGTATGCAGTGATTATGTAAGCTATTATATACTTTTTGGCAAATCAACAAAAATATTGAAACTTAATAAAATAATCAATCATGGTAGAATTTCGAGCATTGGACGACCACAAATATTAAATTAGAAATTTAATCACAATTTAGCAACAATTTAACTACCATAGTAGATTAGTCATAGTTCAAGCGCTGTCACACGAGTCGTAGCGTTATAGTAAATTAATTCCTTCCGCAACAGAGAGAATGAGTTCTCCCAACGACTTTGGTGAAGAAATATTATCGAATGAGCTGTGCTGAACTGCCGATAAATCTTCAAGCTTCTATTTTCTAGTTGCCTGTACTCTAATTCACGGGTTTGTTGCTTTCAAACGATGTTTGTTAGGAGTTACTCATGCGGAAAGATGCTCAGTTTACTTTACTAGCTTTGTGCAGCTTCTCCTTTCGTTTTGAGCTTGTTACATTTGACTTTTACAGTACCCGCCTGTTTGCATGATCATTGGTATATACAATGTCGATTTTCGCTGTCCTCGAGTAAAAAACATACCTTCTTTAGATTTCATTTGTCTTACCGTAGAGATAACATTTGCTGTGGGGAACAGCAGCTGAGGTAGATAACATATTCCTACTATAAAACGTGCAGTTTTGGTTCAGTAAACAAAAATAATATGGGTTCTCGCGTATCAACAAAGGCAAGGTTTCCGGTAAATGGGGTATCTTGTCTCTGCCATTGAAATACATTTTTGATAATTTGGCGTATTTCCGCAAAAACTAAGCAAAGCTAAATGTCATAGAAAGATCACAGATTCTTATACTAGGTGAATGTTCAGACAGTAGCAATATTTATGGAGTATACTTTGCACTCGATTCTCAGTCTAAATTAACTAAAAAAATAGGTGCTTAATATTTGACATAATTTTCTAGGAAAATAAAAAAATTATACGGAACCCTTTACTCGTCTATGTTAAAGCACAGTGTCGATGACCGTCGGGTGATTTCACTTTTACTTGAAAGGCAACGTGACAACGTCAGGTACAAAACAAACGGATTTATTGCACGTTTTATTATCGAAAGTTATTAACTCCTGGTCACCCATTGTAGCTTTCAACACCGGTCATTGAACCTAAGTGTAATATGATTGTGTTTATACTTTTGAAAGTCTTAGAACAAACTTTAACTTTGGTTTTCTTGGTTGTTTATTAGTATTTGTTTTCATATTATAATTTTATATGTTAAATGTGATCCTAGAGTGGCATATCCTGCATAGAGTGGCATAGAATACTGCGAGTGTTTAACCTTTCACCTGGTATACTTCCCAGATTTACTTTAGTATAAGCTTACAATTAATAATAAACTATTCTTGACACAGATGTTTTTTGAGAAATAGGCGCCATATTGTCTTATTATCGTATGAACGCTGTAGAGTCACTGTCGTAGTTTATATGCAAAGATAACGCGCGGGAAATTTAAACGAAGTGTGTTATTATAACCTTTGTTCATATCTGAATACATAATCTTTTTATAGACTATATTTATTACCTTAACAATGACATATGATTGGAATCCTTAAACTACTAATATATCATTATGATGAAATCAGTTAATTCAATTAAATATAATATTTTTAATTCCCTTTGTCACGAACAAACTGTCGTTGTGATTACAATATAAAGGTTCTTGTACGGCACCACCGATTTTTTTTTCGTAACTTCCAATCTAAACAATTCTTTAATATATTCCATTTCGTAATATTTGATAATGTAATTAAAATATAGAAGCTGAAATTACTGGTATTCATTTTATTTTGACTTCATTTACTTTTAAGCACATAACTTGGCTATTGTATCACTTAATATAAAAAAAAAATCTTATACTAAAACATAGCCAAAGACACACCTGTAATTTAAAATTCTTTGAAATTGGTTAAGTGATTTCCGATTTATAATTACATTAATATAGATAAAGATACCTTGCCTTTTGTAATATGGAAGAGTATAGATAAATATCAGATTATAATCATTAACTCTATATGATCATGGCTCATTAATCAGGGAAACGAAAAACAATGGGGTACTAAAAATAGCCAATAACGCACATTGTCGAATCGTTCGAGTAATGACGTCAGTCTTCGAGAGTTCTCTACCCTTCTTTATTGAAAGCGCGCCGCGGTACGTCCGCGAGAGTGCTATTCGAAACGTCGGAGCAATAACAAAGAGAAATCTTAGGGCGGACTACGACTGCTGGATTATAAGATGATAGTGAGACTATGGTGTAGTTGGGTGATATTGAGTCTATCTGTATAAGAACGAAATACATCTCTTCTGACGGCATTCGTTTTACCCACGGACGTAACAATATTTACGGTGGCAAATCTAAAAAGTTTAATGACAAAGAGAATATATATTTAACAGCTCTTGGAAACGTTCATAAGGCCGTAAAAATGCAATGAAACCAGATAATAGTTTAGTCATTTTCACCACTCGTGGCGTTATTATTTCTGAATTCGCCTGATATTTTCTAGCGAAATGTGGTCCGCTAACGAATCATCGACTTTTAAATATTTAACTCATGTTTTATTCTGTCACATTTATTTCACATGTAATTCATACGATACTCGGATTTGAATATAAAAAAGGGAGAGTTTATCGCGTTGAATAATTAAAAAGAATTTACACGTGTTCTATTTTTTTAAGTATAATGTTTTTATAGATGTCGCTGTAGCGTCATATATTTTCAATAAAATAAACATATGTTAGTTAACTTAATAAATCTTCTCCCTTGGAAATTATTTTCTGAACCGCTGATAATATACAGTCTTGTATTATTTTATATGTATACTACCTGTCCCTCGCGGCTCCGCACGCGTTTTTTTAAATGTATTAAATAACTATGGTGTCATAGTTACAAATGTTTTTGAAAAAGCATTTCTGTAATGTACACACCTACTTACAATTTTACATTACGCCATCTACTGTAACATGTAACGTGTACATTAGATATGTGAATACGAATAATATATCGAATGGGATGGGATTTATCATCAGCAACATACCTGGAACTTTAACCTACTATGTATCACCCTCAGTGCTCATTAACACTATATAAGAAATAATGAAAATTTTAAACTATACATTATCGAACAATATGTGTTAAATTGTTTATTATATCGACATAACATGCCCATATCGTCGATATAATTGTATTATTCTTATACGTTGCTATAATCACTGAGTTATGTAGATGCAAACGCGGTAAATAAAACAAAATGGCCGCCAAATTGACCAAAATGATAATATAATTCAAATTACATACATTTATTCTTAGAGTCGATTACAGCGCATGTCTCACGCGCTTGTTTGCAGTAAACAAACTATTTTTATTAAATTCACACGAAGGAATGTACAGGTAACAGTTCTTCACTTCATAGTGTAAAACAAAGTCCTCTGGTCTGTCTGTTTGTCTGTACGCGATGAAGTCAAAAACTACAGAACGGATTTTCATGCCGTTTTCACCAATAGGTAGAACGTTTCATGGGGAAGGTTTAGGTATAATTTGTCAAGGTTTTATTTTTATTATCAGGGCGGGACAACGTCTGCCGAGCCCGCTAGCTTAAAATAAAATAGCTCATTAGCTAGTTATTTGCAAGTGAAAGTCCCGTGAAAATCAGTTCAAGCATTTCGGATATTCTACTGCGGCCGAAGGCGAATAAAAAACAAAAATTACTTTTTATAAGGTCTGCTATCTACCAGTGAATATCCCGTAATAATCAATCCAACCATTTTAGAAATAGCAATGCGGACGAAGCCGCGGACAGATAAAATAGAATATGTCAACCGCTATAATTTCGGCTATCTGCCAGTAAAATTCCCATTAAAATAAGTCCAGCGGTTTTGGAGATTACCCGGAACTACCAAACAAACAAACAGGCAAAATATAATAATATAAAAATATCGGTCGAATATCAAAACCTTTTTTTTATTTGTAGTTATATACATTCACCAAAAAGTTATTATTTATTTTTACATACACACACTTTATTTTTATAATACGTAATAGAATGCAAATAAAAAATTGGAAACAAAATCCACATAGAATAAACTTTTTGAATAGGAACACAAAATAATCTTTGAAAATATTTGCGATAGAAACTTACCACGTTACCATGGCAACGTATATAATACTAACGCTAACACGAAGCAATCAAAACGAAAAAAGTGCCTGATTTTGAAACCACACTTTATTTTTATAATACGTAATAGAAAACAAATAAAAAATTGGAAATAAAAGTAGAATAAACTTTTTGCATAGGAAAACAAAATAAACTTGGAAAATGTTCGCGATAGAAACTTACCACGTTACCATGGCAACGTATATATTACTAACGTTAACGACATCTCTCAAAACGAAAAAAAGGGCCCGATTTTGAAACATTCTTCATTGGAGCTCCGCTGCTATTAGTCTTAACGTGATGATATATAGCCTAAAGCCTTCCTCGATAAATGAGCTATCTAAAACCGAAAGATTTTCTCAAATCGGACTGGTAGTTCTTGAGATCATAGCTTTCAACCAAACAAACATACAAACAAACAAACTCTTCAGCTTTATATATTAGTATAGATATAAGAACTATAGTTCCTTTTTTATCATGTCTCGTTGTTTACAGGACATATGAACGTAACCAAATTAGTCAAATTGGTCATTTCACGATTTTATCTCACTAAGACCAAAAAACAGTTTTTTAAATAATAACGTTAGGTTTTAAAACAGAGCCCCAAAACACATTACTAATTTGCTGGATAGTGAGTTCAAGCACCATGTCAAGTAAGTTTTAATATCTAAAGACTATTATAGGGTGGTTCAATATGTGAACGATGAAGACGTCTGGAAATTCAGAAACACCGACGTAAAGTAACAGTGCTTGCATTGTTGCGTTTAGTTCGGTTAGTGAGAGCGCCGGAGGCCCATTTACTCTCTCCAACTCCTTCCCTCCTCCCCAACACAGGATGACAACGCACTTGCAACTCCCCTGGTGTTGGTAGTGTCTATGGACGACGATGATCACTTAACATCAGGTGACCTGCCTGTTCGCTTGTCTCCTATGATATAAAAGTGACCCCCCTCTCTGTGCATCCACCAAAAACGAATCTTTTTTTGTAAAAATATGTATCATGTATAGATAAGCCCGACCGAATTTCTTGCCGGTTCTTCTCGATGACTGGGTCGTTTGTCTGTGGTAGCTTAGACGTTCATAAGCGTCTTCTCAGGGCCTGAATTGAATAAAGTATTTTTTTGATTACTAATACTACCTTAACTACTAATGATCATGATATTTTGCATATTTATTTATTACTAGCGGGCCCGGCAGACGTTGTCCCGCCCTTATTATAAAAGAATCCTTGACAAATTATATACCAAAACGTTTTTCATGAATCACTTTATCTACTGGTGAAAACTGCTTGCAAATCCGTTCAGTAGTTTTTGAGTTTATCGCGAACAGACAGACAGACAGACGCGGTAGGGGACTTTGTTTTATACTATATTTATAAAGTGATTTGTGAGGAACGTTTTGGTATATAATTTGCCAAGGATTTATTTTTAATCAGGGCGGGACAACGTTTGCCGGACCCGCTAGTTATATATATAATAGTGAATTACAAATAATGAAAATATTACAGAGAGTCAATGCAAATATATGTACAAAGAGAATGGATTTACATTTTATTTAATTACTATCGTTAAATAATCATTATATGAACGCTAAGAGCTGCTGTAGTTAACAACTGTGTTGCAGCCACTAACGTTCACCGCTGGAAACATATGAAACGATAAATATGTCCTGGAAACAACGAGACATGATAAAAAAGGAAGTATAGTCCTTATATATTAGACTGATTGAAAAAAATCGACAATTTTATTTCTTAAACATATCGAAAATATTGTTGGAAATTATGAAAAACAAAATCTTGTGAGAGCCACATCCCTTAATATTAATATATCCGGCTTGGTAAATTTCAATTTCCCGTATGATTATCATGGGGAAGCTTGTTTTTTGTGTTTAGAATTTTATAACTCTTTAATGGTTCATCAATAAAGCTAGACCAAATCATTTTCTTGTATAAAATTGAACGCTCTACAAAAAGTTATTCTATATTTTTTTGATAAACCGAAGCGTTTCGAAATTATTCAACTTTAAAATAGAATTTATAATATTTTCTCATCTTTTCCAATTTCTTGATGAAACTATTAAGTTTATCAAAAAAAATTGTTAAATATAATTGTGATAATAAAATTAATTGCATAAATTTAAAATATATACTATTATGAGCCTATAAAATTAAAGAAATAATCGATAAAAATAAATTTTAGTTGAAAAAAAAATTAATTTATTGAAAAATTAATATACGATAGTATTAGAAATTTGACAGTTAAATAAAAGGATCTGTGAAACTCAAAAAAGATAATTTTGATAAACTTGATAGTTTCGTACAACAAGATAGTATATTTGCACTGGTTCAGAAACGGCCATTTTTCATTCATCGAGAAAAAAAAATAGTTTCCAAGGGAGAAATTAGCTAGTATAGATATAAATAAAAACAATAATTTTCGTGAAACGCATTCAAAACACGCTGAATAAAATACAGCGCGAAGTCAATAACACATGAGTCTTGACGCGCGGTACATGCAAGGACCGACTAAATTGGAAACGTCGCAGCGGCACGCAGCCATCTGCTATTCCTTAGATACACAACACCGTAAGTTACAAGCGGAGGCGTAATTGACCGTTATCAGTTTTTAATGTGAAACTTCTTATGAGAGGCTTTAAAGTTCTCTTCCGCAACCTTTTTGTGTGTCTATAAATGGTGGAAGTACACACTGTGTGGGATAGAGTGGTTAAGGAGAGAGAATTCTTAGCATCCCATGGATTGACCGTGCGGCTGCCAGCTCCATCAAGAGTGTTGAAAAAGTGTTGTGGTTGAAAATAGTGGTTCTCTGTCCAACCAAACAAAGTCGGGCACGGTCATTACTTGGATGAGTGACCACCTGGTAACACCGCGTCAAGTTGGCTTGCTGTGTCGGATAGAGGGTTCGAAATATAGATTCTCGTCTGACCACCACAGTTAAGCGACATCGGGCGTGGTCGGTACTTAAACGGGTGATCGCCTGGGATTACCGCGTGATGTTGGCTTATTGTTGAATTTTTCTTACTGCAATACAAAAGTTTCGCTTCTATCGTGTGTGTTTGCGACATACCTTGTATTTTCCATGACTTTGCTTATGATAATATAGCTTGCTATAAGTGAAAGAATTGTTTAAACCGGCTAAGTATTATGAGTTTATATTTATTGTTTATTATAAATAAATCATATTTATTTATAAAATTACTATAAACTAGTTTCGGCCAGCGGCTTCGCTCACGTTTAATATAGTTTTGATCTATCTCTTGGGAACAAGAGATTTTTTCTAAGCCTTTTATAGGTTTGCCTCGTATTAAGGTAGCGCGTAATATTTATGAGAGTACAGACACTTTTCGACGGTAGAACGGGCATTTGCGCCAACATATACAATATAATTAATATCTTATAAAAAATACAATATCATTCTACATATCCATAAGGTAACAACGGACACTTATCTCTTAAACGCTTACCTTTATTCCCCATATTCCTCTACCTGACTTACCTAATTTGGTAAGAAAATGTTAACGCTGCCTTGGATACTAGCTCGAAATTTATATTGCCTTTCTATAAACCAGAAATGTTCATTTCAAAATTGAACATAAAAGATACATTGCATCATAAATGTTTACATTCGAAACAGTACAAAGTTTAGACTTAAGTTTTTTTTTTATATTTCTGCAGACTTTTGGTCTGTACCGTTTTTTTGATTTCGTTGATTTTATTAATCAAATCAAATCTAAAATCGTTTTAAATGTGGTGCAACCTATTACAAGACCTTTAGAGGGGTAAACCTTACTCACATCCGCAGGAAGTGTCCTTTTCATTCCCCTACACGTGCTCCCCGGGTGCTGCTAAAGAGTAACAAATTTTTGGCCGCTGCACTATTCCACATAAATTGAACTTAGCAGAGCCAAATAGAGTAACCAATCATTCGACTATAACAAAAGATGAATGCTCTATTTAGCCATACGATTAAAGAAAGTGATCGAGACACGATATTATTACTATCAATATTATTAACAATCTATTTTCATTAACTATGATTAATTACTATTACATATAACCATTGTTATTATTATTATCTTAATTATGAGTAAGCAACATATAATTAGTTATAACACTGTATTTAATAATTAGCTATTATCTCGTTACTTGAACAGCAGGCTTGAAGCGTTGCTGTCGCTTTCAAACTAGAAACTAGGAGGAGTGAAAAATGTCCGCTATTGTTGTTCTTTGCTAACAATAGAAATGGCGAAGTTTACGGTTCCCCGCATTAGTTTTATGTTAATTTCTCTACTTTGTACTTGAATATTTTAGAATTTTTAATTTACAAGTTTACTTTATCGCCTTTCTTTATTTTTATGGAACAGTTTGTGTCGGAGAGTTTTTGTTGTTTTATTTACTGAAGTTCGACAAAGTAACAGCACTGTGTCTGATTGTAATAAAAGTGTAAACTATAAACATTGGCGTCTACCGAATACTCTACACTTCTTCGCCAGTCATCGCTATCACGCCAACCTGTTTAAATATTATAAAATACTAGTGGTCCCGGCGGACGTTGTCCTGCCTTGATAATTAAAAAAGTCCTAAAAGTCAAGCGCAGCGCCACCTACCGGGTCCAATTGTGAATCTAAACCATTCTCGGATCCACTGGAACACGCACACAAAATTTCATCAAAATCGGTCTAGCCGTTTAGGAGGAGTTCATTGACACACAGACGAAATTTATATATAAAGAAGATAAAAAAGTGGTTATAAATTCATGACCGTGTGTTCATTCATAGAAGTGAAATCTTATAAATAAAAACGGGTCTCGCTAAGCCTATAACTAGCTCTGAAGCAAGTATATTCTTCCACAGAGTTGGTCAAAGAGATAATAATTATTAACAAGGCCCTTTTAGTATGTTAATGATATATATCATTTTTCTCTATATTAAGCAAGCCAAATACAATAATTAGGAAGAGTACGGAAATAAATAATAGCAAAAATAAAGAAATAAAACTAAAGTGGCCAGGCAATATCATAAGAGGTAGAGAAAATGGAGACAAAGTATTGTTTTCTGGTACCTCAGAGAAAAAAGACAGCTCCGAAGATGGGAAAACGACGTAAAGGCAACAGCAGGAAAAACGTGGACTTATCTTGGCAAGCGATACATAAAACCTTAGAATCACGTAAGCATAAGGTACTATGACATAGTAAGATGGAAACACAGATGAAGTGAGTTGCTGTTGATGTATTTGAACGTAGAGAATACCAGCCTTTAAAAATTATCAGAGATTTCAAATATTATACCTTATTTTTCAAGTGCTTCCAACCACTAGATATGTGCAGTGGGCGTTCGTATTTCTATAAAATACATCCGTATCTCAATATCAGTGTAAGTTCTATTTAAATACGCAGCTATTGATCTATTCAATTTACGGATATCTGAAAAATGAATGGTAGTTCAAATTTCAATTTAAAAATGAAATTAATATGTAACTCCCTTTTTTATCATTTCGAGTGATTTGTGACGGATTAATTAATTTAGGCTTAATAATTTAACTACCCACTAGCTGATTTCCAGTCCCTTTGTTGGGAATTAATAAAAGGGCAAAGGCTTTCTTCTTCTATTTTATTTTTGGCAACCAGTCTTCTAGTAGACTGTTACTGCCATTGTCAAGTGAGTGACGATATTACAAGTTTCTTGATATCATTTCAATGAACTAACAAGATGGTGACCATGTTGTTAAAATTTTCCTGAGAATTTTTGTGGCAAGTCAGAATTCATGGTATTATTTCCGATCCACTTAACTTATGCACAATAACCAAAGTATATTACGTAAAGCACCATCAACATTACATAATATAGATCTAAATAACACAAGATTATTGATAAAATATAAAGAACACTACATGGCATTCCAAGATTCCGCCAAAACTCCGGCAAAAGATTTATCGAATGCAGACTGATTATGTGACACTGTGTTTTTGTTAAATTGTATATGGATGCCACTGAATTCAGGTTTTTCAAAACTGACTGGTAATCTTTTTAAATTTCAAACAGCGTTCCAACAAGATGGTGGCTCTCTTGTTAGAACTGTTCAAGGAGATTTTCTGATAAAATACATGATTTTAGCTATTATATTTATAATTCACAGATTTGTGTTTAACAAACAAATGATATTATGTAAACCTTGCCAATATTATATACTATATGATAACAGAAAGCAAGTATGTTAATTAAAATTAAAAACGCTACAAGATAAATTAAGATCCAGCCTAAAACAGTATAATAATTGTCTTTTTAATATATTTCCAGTGAGCTGCACAAATAACAATCAAATGAAATACGTTTCTATTTGATTTACCTTTCTACCCTACGCAAAGTTTATTCAAATTACTCGTAGTTCGTTCTTCGTAGTTTTCAAATTTTTTTTAAAGAAACTACGTCATTCATGTCCAATTATTTATTTAAGACAGTATAAGAAGATTTACACTATAGCAGTCAAATACATCTGACGACTATAACTATGAACAAATGTAATATTAGTTATAGTTGTTTACGTAGATTTAACTGTTACTGTGACATGTTATGTTACACTGAGGGCAGTGAAACGTAATAAAGTATACTGAAACGAAGTTCCTTAACGCGGCTTGTGGTTGGTGTTGACTGGTAGAAATCGTCACGTAAGAAATATGCCCCCGCGTCCATGCAATTTTCTCTCGCTGTTTCTTTCTATGGTATAAGTGTGTGTGTGTATGCATACAGTACGTGAGTGCATGGAAATTCAATCAAACGAGCATCGTCTTATTTTTATTTTGCAATTTTTTTATATAATTTATAATCCATTATTTTATATATAATTTTTTTCCTAAAATAGTAAATAACATATTTAGATCCTTGATTCATTAACCTTATTTTTAGTTAACGAACTTCATTTCGGACTGGGGTCGCCTGACGGTATACTCTTTTTCTAGTAGATCAACTACTTTATTTGACAAACATTTGTTTTTTTTTTTACTAAATATTGAAATTTAACACTGTTAATATTCATTATTTCAATTGTTCTTTAATACAATGTGCTTAATATATATATTTTAAACTTATTTTCCTCTCCTTTTATCGTTACGATTAACAAAATCAGAATTATCGGAATTTTTTTTTGGAGCTGCATTTTTATTACTTGTTTTTAAAACTAAACTCAATAATTCATTCACTCACTAAATTACACATTGCTTATGTTAATTCATTTGTTGAGAATTTGGGAAAACATTAACCATTTATATACTAAAAATATAAATTACTACCTGTGCCCGCTACTCCGTTCTCGTGGAACCTAATGTAAAAAAACAATGACTAATAAAATCACCTGAATCGCATTGTCATTACAATTACAATAACTTTTGATACAGTGAATCGATTTTAATGAAACCGAGACTAAATGTTACTCGAGGATATGCTGTATGATATTCTTGTGAGGTTTTATCATGAACGCAGTCCTTTAGCAGTGATGCGTGTTCATACAAACAAACAGACAGACATTTCTAAAAATGATTGAAATGTGTTTTATTACTTATTCCAAGACACCTGCAACAATTTTTTTTCACAAAAAATGTAAAAAGTACAGGCACGTTAGATTTACATTCTTATTATATGTATAGACGAATGACAGATTTTTCCTCATGACATTGCAAACTCGAATTTATTCCCTTTTACGTAGTTTTTATACTTTTTATAAAGTGGCTTGGGTAATGTACTAATATAGATAATACTAGCGGCCCTGGCAGACGTTGTCCTGCCTTGATAATAAAAAAAATCTAAAATTCAACCGCAGCGCCACCTATCGGGTCCAATTGTGAATCTAAACCATTCTCGGGTCCACTCGAACACGCACACAAAATTTCATCAAAATCGGTCCAGTCGTTTAGGAGGAGTTCAGTCACATACACACGCACACAAGAAATATATATATTAAGATAGAGTTCCTACAAGAATAGATTATTGCTGTCCAAATTCTTATAAGTTGCTAAAACTATGTAGAAAAATTCTCAATGACTCAGGATATCTACGTGAGCATTCAACCCTACCGTGGTATTCGCAATGGTTAACAATACCGGAAAATACCGGTTGGGTATTTGATACCGGAAACCGGGTGAACCAAACAAACCGCAGCATTGATAATATGATTGGGGTTCGCCGTACATTGACTGTTTTTCTCCTATTCTTTTTTCTATTCATGTGGGTACTGTGTGGTTGTGAAATAAAATACGTTGGAAGATAATAGCCGCCCGCTTTTTCGTCTGCGTTTTATCTTTATTATCTTAGCGCCATTTGTTCAAGACTGATGAATTATAGAATTAACAACAATAATCAGCATTGACAATCATTTAATTTCTAATTTAAAAATATTGAGGCCATTAATCGAAATATAAATTATCCTATCTCTCAAGTTGGACCAAATTATACATAAATGTCACATTTCATGAAAATCGGTTGAGTAGTTTTGTAGTTCATCGAGGACAAATATCATGACACTAGATTTTTATATATTAAGATCCTTTTTTTTTTTTTTTTTTATTGTAGCTCGGCAAAGTGACTGTACTGTGCCTGATGGTAAGCACAGTACAATCCAAAAACAATGGCGACCACCGAAAGACATACTATCCATCGCCGGTCGCCGTTGTCATGCCGGCCTGAAAGCGGCGACCCAGTCAGGGACAGACACCCCCCCCCCCCCCGTTGCTGGATATACACCGGCTGATCCCGGAACGCGACACGCCCAAACGTGCCACTATGGCGGGTGTTCCACCTGGTGTACGGTGGTCGCGATCCAGTCGGGTACAGACACCCTACCACCCCGCATATACACTACACTACTACCGATTTGCCTGACAGTGAGTTCAAGAATCATGTCAAGCGGGTTTTAATATCTAAAGGCTAAAAGGGTGGATCAATATGTGAACGATTGTGACGTCTGGAAATGACGCCCCTCTCTGAGCATCCACTAATACTGAATGTAAATATTTATGTTCCTATAAAAATATATGATATGAAAAGATAAAACAAATTGAGTTTCTTGCCGGTTCTTCTCGATGACTGGGCTGTTTTCCGAACCGGTGGTAGCTTTGACGTTCATAAGCGCCTTCTCAGGAACTAAATTGAATAAAGAATATTTTGATTTTGATTTAATATAAATTAATATAACTCTAACTTTTTATGCAACGCACTGGGATATAAACTTTCTGACTTTCCTTCAGCTTACTTGACACTTACGTGTCGTTACTTACACATATTGTATGTTGTTTTGTTTTATTGTAGTATTAGTAACGTGTCATAAAAATCCATTTGGTAGCTTATATTAAGGCAAGAGAAGCTGCGAGCAAACACTAAGCTATACAATAAAACACTGTTTCTGACAGAGCTTTATTTTTGATAAGTTTGTCACTCATTACTATCACTACGTATTTTAAAACAAAGTCCGATGCCACGTCTGTCTGTCTGTTTGCGATAAACTCAAAAACTACTGAACGGATTTTCATGTGGCTTTCACTGGTAAATAAAGCAACTCATGAGGAAAGTTTAGGTACCTATAAAATTTGTCAAGGTTTTTTCATTATCAGGGCGGGACGACGTTCTCCGGGCCCGCTAGTTTAAATTATAATAAAGTGCAGTCAAAATGATCTACAACCAGATATGTAAGACAAGGATGGTTTGTCGCTATGAAAAATTCTTACTGGTATTCAGACCAATCTCTCTATCCAACAATTTTCTGAACCAAAAAATTAAGTATATACCTATATATATAAATTAATAACAGAATATCACCCTCGGCTGAAATAAAGGTGAAATTGGCGAGTAATAGCGCGCCGAATTGTCCTCGAAGATGGTTCGAGTCGTTCTGAAATTGTCGGAACACGGTTCGTTACACAGGAATATTGGTTCATTGTCGGTCCGTCGTATTCATTACTCCTCTGATTTCGAAATTACACGGTATTTTGTAACTGTTTTACGTTTCTCGAAATCATTTCGTATCAGATTATATGCGAGGGAAGTGGGAACGAGAGGTATACCAGGAAAATCTTTACATAATATCACGAAGCACAGATTTTGGGATGCCACAATAACTTCCTGGAAAATTCTAACAAGAGAGCCACCATCTTGGTAGAACATTGAAATTATCGCAAAAAAACCTTTTTTATCTACTCGACTATGGCAGTAATAATGTATTAGAAAATGGGTTGCCAAAAAACACTATATTAAAACATAAACAAGATAGATACACGCTATATTTTACACTAACTTTTACCTACGGCATCACCTGCGTTAACGTAAATCTGACTTATATCTCAGTGATGTAACTACACACATCAAAAAAGTCTAAGCAACATGCGTGATATTACAAATTTTACCATTTATATTAATTAATTTCTAAGTATTTACTCAAACAAAGTGCATAGGTAAGTAAACTTTTTTGTTATTGATGACATACTGGCTGGTTGTAAAAAAAAAATTGATTATGTTTTGTTTTTTCATAAAATTCAAATGACTGCGAATTTGTTTGAATTTAAGTGCGTTTTAATTGCTACGTTTAGTCTTGATTTTATAATTTTACCAACCATTTAAATAAAGTTAGCGACAAAATTGAATTGTTAGATATTCTTTACGTCATGAAGCGACGTCATTTGAAGGCAGATGAAATGCAAAGAGCTGTAGGGATGTTGCAAGCGGGAAGTAATCAATCTCAGGTATCTAGACATTTTGGCATTCATAGAAGTGTTATTTGTCGTCTTTGGCAGCGCTACAATAATACAGGAGAACCCGCTGAACAGCATCCAGGCCGTAAAAGGAGTACAACCACTCGGCAAGACCGGTACATACAACTGACTGCAAGACGCCAGCCGATGTTAACCGCTCGAGAGATAAGTTTGAGGCTACAAATTTCAAGTGGTGTTGATGTAAGTCCTCAAACTGTGCGAAATCGACTGCATGAGTACGGCCTACGAGCTCGACGCCCAATCAGGTGTCCACCGATACGTCACGGGAATCGCGCTCGTCGATATTAATGGTGTAGAGAACGCATAACATGGACCCAGGAACAATGGGATAAAATTATGTTTTCCGATGAGTCGCGATTCGGGTTTAAGCCTGATACAAGAAGGGTGCGAGTGTATCGTCGGCCCGGAAATACTGAAAGGCTCAGGTGCGTTCAGGAAGTTCATCCATACAGCGGCTCAACAGTTATGTTATGGGCGGGTATTATGAAGAACAGGCGAACTGAGCTCGTTTTTGTAAATGGAAACATGAATGCTGAAAATTACATTGAGGATATTCTCAGACCTTATGTCTACCCATTTGTACAAACCTTTGGCTCCGATTTTAGGTTAATGCATGACAATGCGCGTTCACATACAGCTCGGCGAACCAGTGAATACTTTGCAACGGAGAACATCCGGGTATTGCCCTGGCCTGCACAATCGCCAGATCTCAACCCCATCGAGCACGCATGGGACATGCTCCAGAGACGTGTTTTGAAGTACTTGTACGGAGCGACAACAACCCAACAGCTGAAGGATTTGCTACAATTCCATTGGGAGCGAATACCGCAAGATGACATAAACAGTCTCATTAATTCAATGAATAATCGTTGCCGACAAGTTCTGAATAGCAGAGGAGCCCATACTTTGTATTAAATTGTTCTATTCTTTCACAATAAATACATTTTCTTTAGAAATTTCATTTTGTAAGAAAAAAGTTTAGTTTCTTATGTATCTTAGTTTTTACAGTATATTCTAATATTGTTCAATTCGTTATTAAAAGAACTTATAAAGACAACAGCTGTTATTTTTACATCATAGAACCCTAAAGATATTATTTTAAAAATAAAATACAACGTTATAATGTGAAGAACCATCCTAAAATTTAAATTAGTACATGTTGCTTATACTTTTTTGATGAGTGTATTTTCTAGGTAATATGTACCCAATGTCCAAAATTTTTCGTACTCCTAACTACGTGTATTTAAAATATTATAATCATCGATTGAACTGACAATTTCATTTGAAATATTAATATTTCCTTACTAGCTTCTGCCCGCGACTTCGTTCGCGTGGAATAGTTATTTTGGGCTAATGTTATCCCGCGGCGGAAGCTCTGAAAAACAAAAGAAAACCCTGATTTTGAAACGATCTTCATTAGTGCTCCGTTCCTATTGGTCTTAGAGTGATGGTGGAAGGTCTATAGCCTTCCTTGATAAATTACCTATCTAACACTAATAGAATCGGACCAGTAGTTCCTGAGATTAGCGCGTTCAAGCAAACAAACTCTTCAGTTTTATAATATTATCAGTATAGACTATTTTCAGATGAATAATTTACAATTGTGGTAACAAAATATTAATTTTCGTTCTATTGAAAATCTCTGTGTGTTTTCATTCGCCGCTTTACATGGGTAATTGCATCAAATCCGCTTCATTTAGCCTGCGCACTGCGAAAATGTTTTTCACACATTAGCATATCAATATTGCTCAAATGAATTGTTTTAAAGGCTTGTATTGTTGTATCCGAATCGGATTTTAGGCGCGATTGTGGATTTGGCTGGATTCGTGCCGATTTATTAATTGAAAAATAAATAATATGGTTTCAGTCGTCTAACAGAAATGGTGTGGTCGTTTTTAAATATATATACATAAAAAAAGTGTGTGTGTACTTATGTACACGCATTAGAAGTTATACTTCTTTAGCGTAAAAATATAAAAATGTTTTCAAAAATTTGTTCGCCTTATTCTACGTTTGTAGAATAAACGACACTAACAATAGAAAAAAGGTATTTAATACACTGAAAGTTTTAATAGAAAGAAATACAAACAACAAATACAAAGAAACAAAGTGTTGACTATAGCTAACTTCAGGGTATCGGTTGTTCGTGACGGTGTGCGCGCGCATCGGAAAAATTTACTCTCATCATTTTTCCCTAACGCGCTAAAAGAAGTATAACTTCAATAATATTAAAATGTATGTTTGTAATATCAAAATAATAGCTTTTTACTAAATGGATGTAAAAGTATATATGGTTGAAAATAATTTTTTCGTCCGCCTAACCTAAAAGGCTAGACCAATTTTCACAGGAATTTCACTGGCAGATATCTGATCTCATAAGGAGTAACTTAGGTTTTTTATTTTTATTTTAGACTTATTGGTAACCGTTTGTACAACATAGGTGTCCAGAGCACAAGAGAGTGTAGATTTTGTGATAGTGTGGATGGAACTCCCAAACAGTTCTTCTGTGAATGTGATCCACTGAAGCCTACACGAAACCGGATTCTGGGAAAACATGTATTGCTCCCGGATGAGGTGCAGATGCTCTCAACCAAAAAAGTCCTGAAGTTCTTAAAAGCTATAGGACTAGGCAGGGAGCTTTAGTAATATAGGGCGATTACAATAGATCAGTACTGGTCGCAGTCATACAGGACTAAGGCCTGCATAGCCCCATTTCTAGAATAATGTTCAAAATCAAAAATACTTTATTCAGTTTAGGCCCTAAGAAGGCACTTAATGTTAATAATACTGTTAACCGCGGCAACGTACGCGTGGAAATTAGCAAAAAAAAATTGTTCAGCGTAACCATGCCCGTGTGCCGCACACGGTTGATGATATTGCTTCATTAGTTTCTTATTTCTGTACGGTGTAGTGGGTTACACTGAATAACATTTTTTCCTATCTGTTAGTTATAGCCGATTTCGAAACGGTTGCACCGATTTTGTTGGGACTTTCATTGGCATACAGCAAAACCAAGGCGTAACCTGGGATATTTTATTTGAGACTATCTGTGATCAGCAACTTTGCCGCATGGAATTTAGTAAAAATCTATTTTTCAGCGTAAACGTGTGCACTGATTCTTCAGCTTATAATATTTGCACGGAATCCTAATTTTTTCCTCTAAAATAGAGACACGCAGACAGACAAAATATTTTAATGTCGTTTTTTGTCATAAGTACCATATGGAATAGTTTTAATAATAAGCTGTTATTTTGACATTACGAACAGACACTTCAATTTTATTTATTTTGTTAATTCGTAATTTTAAAGTGAAACATTTTCCATCGCCTCAAGGTTTTTCCTCCATCTATCGCATGTCGCATTATAGCCAGCGTGCGACCGCGGAATAGGGGCAAAGTGAAAGGCGCTCGGCAGGGCAGACAAGACCAATATGGCGGAGCCCAAGGCTCTATTCAAAACGATTCAATGATTTAAATCAAATAAAACCAAATCAAATTAAAAATACTATATTCAGTTAGGCCCTAATAAAGCGCTTATGAACGTCAAAACTACCACCGGTTCGGAAAATAACCCAGTCATCGATAAGAACCGGCAAGAAACTCGAGCGGGTACATCTTTTAACATATATATATATATTAGAATAGTTTCAGTGGATGCACAGCGAAGAGTCAATTCCAGACATCACAATCGTTCACATATTGATCCACTCTATAATAGCCTTTCGACACTAAAACCCATTTGACGTGACGCTTAAACTTACAGTCCGGCAAATCAGTAATATATTTTGGGACTTTATTGTAAAACTTAAGAAACTATTACTGGTTTTGCTAAGTCTAAAACATGAGACGACTAGTTTATTATAGTTTCTAGTATTTAGATTATGCCGGTCCTTTACAAAATGCATATTGTGCTCCGTTTTTAACATGCGTCTATCATCTGAATGATTTTGTATTTATTATGTATTCCGTACTCTAATAAGTAGATTGAAATTAAAATCTATAGTTGGATATTTTGTCTACTTTTGGTTTCTCATAGTCATTCCCATTCCCTAATTATATAGTGTTACGATTGAAAATGCGATTTTAATACCCTAAATGGAATAATTTTCCGAAAACTTTCAGTTAAATGCCTACGATCCGAAAAAAAGTTTCATAAAACCACACATTTTTTTCCATTTATATCGCGTTCCGTATTGATTTTAACTTATCAGATAGGGACCAGATTTCCTATCCCGTGCATCTAAAATTCATATAATATATATAGATTGCGAAATACCAATAACGCGAGGGAGGAAAGTTGAAAAGCATTTCCTCAGATGGAAACGCGAAATGTATTTCAATAGAGAATGCATTTGTCACATGTTTTATCCGATTCCGTCAATATTGAGGTATATTGGGGTAATATAAAACGATTTCAATTCTCGTAAGGTTTTTCCCGAAGTGGATAGTGTTGCCAGCTTAAACGTTAATTATACATTGTGGGAAGATATAGGAGACGTTCAAGTTTCGTCAAGATTTGTAAGCAGATTTTTTTTATTTCTGACCCCTTCCTCCACCTCGTCAGCAAAAGTAAGCAAAGCTCTCACTCCTCTACTCTCTTGCTTACGTAAGCATTTATAGGTAAAGATTAAATTTTAAAGGAAATCCGAAAAAGTAAATAATAAATATTGCTGACGTAATTATCCTGACCCTATGTTATCAAAAGTAAGTAAATTAAACACCTCCCCATCCCCTTTTAGTACTTATATAATACTTGAAGGACCCCATATTTGCAACATCTTCTCTCGGTACATCTTTCAATCAGAGAGAATATTACATTTCATTGCTAGGTGGTAGGATACGACAAATGAAACGCGACTACCATACAGTAAGTGCACCGATAGTACTAGTGCTATGGTTAGGTTTGTCACAATTGGCAATCAACAGCTGTTTCTAGTAACCCAGCGGGGTGATGGACAGCTGACCGGCTTGATCGAGACCTCCACGGTGCTAAACCGATAACAATAACGCTTTTACAGTTTGTCGCGTTCCGGTAAGAGTCAAGTCATGTTCATCAAATTTGTGATAACTCGTTATTCATGGTTTAATGTTAAATTTATTATGAAGGGCTTTGAAATTCTGATTGGCAATATTTTGTGTGACGAAATGTGGTGGGGGTAAACACTGTGTCGGGTAGAGTGTTGAGAACACCGGTTCTCGTTCCATCATCGAAGTTAAGCAACATAGGACGCGGTCGGTATTTAAATGGGTGACCGACTGGGAACGCCGCGTGTCGCTGGCTTTTTGTTGTATTTTTTGACTGTAATACAAAAGTTTCACTTCAATCGTGTGTCTTTAGGACACACCCTGTTTTTTATTTTTGGAATAACTTTCAGTTATAGAAAATAATACATCGCATACGATTGCTCGAAGGTAAAATACGAACATGTTTTACTGAGTCGCGACTACCATATACTAAACGTACCACTTGTAATATTGATATGGTTAGGTTTGTCTCATTTTGCAGTCAATAGGTTTATATATAGTAGCTAAACGGGTTACATACCCGACTCAGTCGCTACTACTAGACATATTCGCCTAAGCCCAATCCTCTATATTGAAGATTATTAGCATTATTTTTAAATTTGTGATAATACATCACAAATAGCGATGACTTTATTGTTCCAACAAAATGGTAACTCCCTTATCAGAGTTTTGCAGAGCGTTTTTGTGACAGCTCAGAATTCATGTTCCGTTTTATTATTCCCTTTCTATTTCTCTTGTGCATAATAACCGATTTATATTCGATGACACCAAAATAAAAATATTTAGGTTCAAATAAACCTAGGTTTATGATCAACGAATAAAAAAGTCGAGGCAGTCATAAGACTGTCGACAGAAGTGAAATCTCAAAACAATGAAATAACTCTTATCTCTTTTGAATTTTTTAATTAATTCTAGACTGATTTATTTACATTTCATAATTTATATATCAAAATTATTAACATTAGTCTGATTTTGACATCTACTAGCACTCCGAATAATTATTATATACATTTTATGCAGTTTATTAATTTATCAAACATATGATGAGCCACACTATCTCTACACAAATCATCTAGCGACGCTAGCTTGACGCAAGCTGCACAAGCGTAATACGCTCGGTCAGGCTTTACTAGCATGTCATGATGAGAAATCATTATTTTATATCCTGCCAAAAAAACCGCTCAACGCGCCCAAAGAAGTCTTCACTTCAAAAACATCTTTAGATAAAACAGACTAAAATCCTGTGAAATACTCCAACCATACATCCATTTTCTTCTTCTTGTAATTACATACAAACGTCTCTGTAGAGTATTGTATTGTCTAGTAAAATTGGCAACACTTTGTGTGATCTGTCAGATGAAAAATAAACGTGAAATAATAACTATATACAACAGTCACATCCACATTCATCACGATAAATGTTACTGGCTGTATATAATTAATTCTAAACTTAAAATGCGTCAACCAATTATTATTCTAGAATCGAAATTAACAACAATGAAATAAATTGGCCCCGGCGACAGCTGCTGCGTACACTGACTACAATTCGTCGTTCGAAATTCGAAATTGGAATTCTAACACGGACCGCATTTCATTTGATGCCGCGAACGGTGCACGGAGTACGTGCGTCGCGTCGCGTCGTACCTGTTCGAAAATTGAAACTTGAAATTTGCGAACCTGACATCGACAAGTCTCATTGTGCTTCGCTGTAGCGACGTCACAAATTAGTACACGTATCGAGAATCAAATTCAATGAATTAATTAATTCGTTATTATGTAAAATAGGGCTGAGCGAAGGAAGATTTTATAAAATATTAAAAGTTTTTTGTGATTATACAAATGATAATTATCAGTTAACAGTTTTTAAATGTGAAGTTACAAACAGTGCTAAGATTATTTTTATTCTCTTTAAAATTATATCGAATACATATAGACAAATGTTTCTTGACGTGGTAACCTCTTATAAAACGTTGAACGCCGGCTGCACCTACTGCAAAAATGTCTCATTGTCACGTTCCATCTGAGCCGAGCGTGCAAGCGAGAACGCGGAATAAGCGATAGAGAGCCGCGATCGGCTTAAGCGTTCGGCTCGTGACGCATGGAACTAATCTGTATAAAATTTAAGTAAAAAAAATATTTGAATTAACCAGTCCAAATAAATGTTAATTTATCGATATAGTTTAATTTTCAATTAACTCCTTCTTTGTATTATACAAAATAATGATAATTCAACTCGATTCATAAAAGTATGCAATTTTTCCACAATGTTTTCTTATCTTTACATTATCGTCCGTAAACCGACTTTACAGACAGAGGGGTCGGCAACGCGCATGTGACACCTCTAATGTTGCAAGCGTCCATAGACTACGGTAACTGCTTAACATCAAGCGGCTCGTATGCTTGTTTGCCGCCATCGTAGTATAAAAAAAAACAATTTTTGTTTTAATTATCAGCCGATATTGTGTATGTTACTATGTGGATGTATGTATATTTATGTCACACGATAAATTTTTTTTCTATCGAACTGACTAAGCTATTGGCCTAGCAAGACCGTTAACAGCTTCACCGGACTACAATCACACTATTCATTAAACCAATGAACAAAAAAATTAGAAAAACACATAGGACTATTGTAAAAATAATTGTTGATAATATTTCTTCTATTGTTTCAGATGAACGTCTAACAGTGATAAAATAAAATTTTAAATGCAATGTTTTAGTTATTTAGGTAATCTGATAATATACCCGTGATTAAGTGATGTGATGTGATTGTACGGTTTGTGATCATCATGGTGCCAGCGTTATGTCGGCTGGTGGCCACTACGGCGGTCCTGGGAGCAACGCTTCTCGCTATGGCTGCTAAAAATGGTAAGTTACTATTCAAATAATTCCAACTATTTTAATAACTTTAACTAATTGGATATTTACTAATACTAAATAATTACTAATATACAAAAATGAGTTGAATTAATTCGTCTGTCAGTCAAAGGAATTTTAATTAAACTAGTTCGAAAATTTACAATAAGAAAGTTCACTGTTTATCTTGTAAAATTATTTAAGTTAAGTTTTTTATGGAAATATTGTTGTATCTTTTCCTGTAGCTATTAGTTTAATAATTATTTCTTATTTTAAAAATATTCGATTCGATTCGAGCATTATTCACACACCTCTATTTTTAGATCTGCCTTGATAAATAAATACATGTGACTATTTATGATAAAATGTTATCTTAAAGTTACCTTTGTATTCTTTTTGTATAAGAACATGATAAGTGATTGCACTGTGCCTTATAGTAAGCACAGTACAATCTTAGAGCAACGGCGATCATATAGAGCTTGTCATTCTGTCGGCAGTCATCGCTATTATGCAGGCTAGAAATCTTCTCAAGTGTTGGGTATCACTGGTTTATTCTAAAATGCAACAAACTATAAGAGGATTATTGTAACGCACTTGTGACACTTATTTGTGCATTTTCTTACCCTTATATCGCTTGATTAAGATCAGAAGAGAATGATTTTATCTTTTGTTCTCCGCCATCTGCTATTATCTTTGATACTCACATCATTCTTCACGCAATCCATCTATCTCTTTTTCGGTCTTCCTCTACTCGTATATTCGTCCACCTTTATGGGGAAAACTTTTTGGTTACATAACTTTTATTTCTCTTCATGACATACTTATACCATGCGAACCTATTACTCCTTAACTTATATGTCACTGGTGATATTTTTAAACTCCCTCTGATATACTCATTCCTTTACACATTCTGGTTACATGATACATCCATCTTAACATTCGCTTCTCTGCCACGTGTAATCATCAGATGGATATAGTATGACAGGTAGTGTGATAGCTATATACATCTTAGATAAGATTACATAAGACACTTATTTATTATTGAACTTATAGAAAAAATAACAAAGGAAAGCTAAATATCATTTTTGATTTTTAACCTTTCATTATGGCGATGACATTGACATTGTAGGTGGTAGAGCCACGCTGAACTATTACTGGTTTCAGCATGAATGGGTCGGGAAACCGACGTGAAGTAACAGTGCTTGCATTGTTGCGTTTCGTTCGGTCAGTAAGAGCGCCGGAGGGCCCCCCTCCCCATTCCTCTCCGCCTCCCTCGCTTTCCCCCAAACACAGGCTGGCAGCGCACTTTCGTCGTTAAAATCCTTGTCTATTATTCGGAATCCTCCTTATCATTACGAGATACATAATATACGCACAACATTATTGATTTGAGATTGACGTGATAAAGCGAATCCACACAATCAGCCTACAAATAACTGTACGACAATTTAATCAAGAAATAACGATTTGAAGATTAAAGCAAGAGTTTTATATCCAAATTAAAGATGGATAAAAAGAAATACCTTACGAAACGTTTCCATTTGAAGTGTGAATCCGACAGCCCGATTAATACTCGTGACGCGAAACTCGCGCCTCACGATTCGAAATACAAGCGAGAATCGATTCGAAATCGTTCGGGTTTGGATCGAAAATCAAAAGTTCTTATTTCATTGTCGGGCGACTATAAAATCCGCCGAGATCTTTTCGACGAATGGCGTTTACTTCAACTCGTGTATTTTTAATACATATAAATTCTGTGAAATGAAATATTTTCGGTTTATAGTTTTTTAATAAAGCCAGTCTACGTCACTAGCTTCAATGGCTTCATGACGTATATAATTTCTACTTTTTTACTACCTTATAATTGCTATTATACTACCTTTACCCCCTACTGTAAATTTGTGCTACTTGTCCTCGGGAACAATATTTTTTTTCTGGGTGAAACTATACTCTATGTAGTTTTCTGTACTCCTAACAACATATGTGCAAATTTTATCATGATTGGTTCAGTAGTTAAGTGTGAAAGCATAGCAAATGTATAAACTGAAATTCGCATTTATGATATTTTTAGAAGTAGTTAATACGAGCAACTTCGTCTGCGTTATTTATCTTTACAATATACTTTATGTCCAGAGGAAAGAATTGAAGGTAAAGAAAAACTTACAAAATTTCTTCCTAAACAATGTTAGCCATTTGATTCTCTTCTGTTGCATACGATAACGTTTGCTCCACTTCTCTGCGGGAAAAAAAAAACACGTCGCTGACCGCGTAGTGTTTATACCAATCGTAGTTTCTTAAAATTTTATATTAAAAGAAGATATACTTTATAATTTTCAGATAAGAACGAAGTGTCTATAAAATAAAAAAAATTCGACACGTATCTAGTAACTTTTATGTACACAACAGCAGAGCTCTATCATTCTATTTTATTTTAGGTCGTGTTATATTCGATTACACTAGTTTTTTTTTAATCTCTGAAGTATAACGTATTTCGCGTATTAGGGGTAGATATAGTTGTAAAAACTAATTATTTTGCTGTTGATTTTCTGTTATTAATATTCATAATGCCATTCATTGACACACGTTATTGTAAAATGGTGGCGAGCGCAGAAGACACTCAATGAAAAAGTCAACTAGCGCAAGAGTGTCAAAGTGACCAAACCTCTACTTGAGATGTTACGTTGTATGCAAATTCCGTGAATTTGAATCTGTTTAACCAAGCGAACTAAGTAACCATACATTTACGCTACGTATGTGTACGCCTTATTTTCATACGTCCTGCTAACAAACAAAAACAAAAAGGTGCAAGAGTACTTCAAGTCACTAACACACAAAACCACGTTGCAAACAACGGATATCTATTCCACTATCGTATCATTGTTATAAATTGCAATACGATACGAAACAGCAAATAAAGCAACAGCAGAATAACTGATAACGGTTTACAACAACAATTACTCTGAAATGACATTATACCGTATTGTAATGAGATGCGAAAAATAGCATTGCTGTTACGATTTCGGTTAATAAAGAAAAACCAAAAGACGTTACAAATATATCTCCTTAGGATACTAACAGAGACTATTTTTATTTGTAATATACTATAAAATATAATGGGTTTTTCTAACGATATTTTTAGCAGTATGCGAGTATATTATTACTAGATACTAAACCTTTTAAATTATTTATTTGTACTTAGTATTTAATGTAGATCAAAATTGCAAGGCTTAGAAGATATCACATATTAAATCTTACGCAAAATATGAAACTGCTGGATAATATTTATGAAGCATTTTTTCATTTTGTTAATGTAACTCCTTAGATATACAGTATAGACTATACATTAATTTGAAAATTATTTACGATATCTGTGCATATCCATCTGTTCCTTTTTTAAATTTCGTTCTCGATTCGAAAGTTTTTATACCGCCCCGGTCTCTTGAGTGTCGTATAGCAAATGAGCGCTTCAATCGCTGTTTTGCATACAACTATTACCGCTGATTCTAGTCAGCGTTTCCCATGGGTTCTGCAGCGAGGTCTTGTCTTTTTATTTGCACTTATATTTGCATATTAAAAGTCTATATTAACTGGTTTGAATAAGAAAGAATAACTAATTTTGAACAGAAAATGGTTAAGAAACAAAGTTTGATTAACAATAAATACAAATTCTATCTAACGATAATTAAAATTTTACGTACTAAAACCTCTCCATAATACATGTATTAAAATAGGTAACAGAACCACTATTTTTTAAATCGTTAAAATATCTTTATATATAAATTTCTTCTGTACGTGTGTATGTTACTGAACTACTTCTAAACGGTTAGACCGATTTTGATGAAATTTTGTGTGCGTGTTCCAATGGATCCGAGAATGGTATAGATTCACAATTGGACACGGTAGGTGGCGCTGTGGTTGGCCTTTTGGATTATTTTAAATTATCAAACTAGGACATCGTCCGCAGGGACCGCTAGTTATTTATAATATCTTATGTCAATACAGTAGCCATGTAAAATAATATTTAAGCAATAAATTACTACACATTATAAAACAAATTAAATTATATACTGTCTTGTTGAGACCTTTTTTTTTGTTAACTTCATATTATTTATTATTATTTTATTATAAATTATAAAACAAAGTCCTCTGCCATGTCTGTATGTCTGTTCGCGATAGACTCAAAAACTACTGAATGGATTTTCACGCGGTTTTCATTAATAGATAGAGTGATTTATGAGGAAGGTATACGTATATAATTTATCGAGATTTTCTGTAAATTGGTTGAAATATAACGTATAAAGGTTGAAAGAGTTGGAAAAAGTCAAGCCCCTTGGGAGCTTTCGTCGAAAACGCTGGCTAATTCCTTTGAAATATAACTAAACAATTGAGATAAGAAACGACGCAGACGAGGTCGCGAGAAAGAGCTAGTAAATAATAATTTTGTTTTAAAAACCGGTCGCAAAGATTGAAAATTTTGTTTTTTTTTTGTTCATGACGCAAAGATTATAATGTATTCGGCCTCATTTCTGCTAGCGCCTTGTTTTATTTTCATTATGCTAACGAAAAGAATCTGTGTACGGAAGATTTGCAATAAAATTTGAAATGTGATAACGAAACTTTATAACATGGAAAGTTTTTCTTAGTAAAAAACGCACGAATTCGCTGTGTGGAACAAATTCAATGGAATGAATCATGAAAGTGTCGTCAAAGCGTAACTTTGTTACGATCATTTCCATACTAAAATTTCGATTTTTTCTCAAACGGTTTGGTTTTAACACCCGTTGCATATGATGCGAGTGTAGAAATGAAGGAAATTGATAAAAAGAAGACAAAAAACAACATGGTGTGTGGTAAAGCCACGCGATAGAAGTGAAACCGTTGTATTACAGGAAAATAACCAAAGTCACGCAATGTTCCCAGGTATATGACTCTATAAATTTTATATTTTAATCTTAAGTAATATAATTCGGTTATTTACATTCGGTTATTTACATGAGTGAAATGAAAATGAAAAAACAGGGTATGTCATAATAACACACGGTAGAAGTAAAAGTTTTAAGTTACAAAGAAACATTTAAATTAAAAAAATACAATAAAAAGACAACGTCACGCGGCGTTCCCAGGCGGTCACCCATACAGGTACTGACCGCACCCGACGTTGCTTAACTTCGGTGATCGGATGAGAACCGGTGTTTTGAACACTACACAGTATTAATTAGTTATTAATAATATTAAAAAATATTAACAAACACAGGTTGCATCTCAATAACAGTGATTAAAGAGAGTTATATTTATTGTAAACATAAGATCAAAGTTGTTGTATTGACTTAGGATAACAAACATGGCGGCCCTGTAGTACGGCTGTATTGTCGTGAATTTGCTTGAAGGTTATTAAAGTGATAATTGTTATTGAACATCTCGATTGCATTAATACTAGCTATTATATATAAATCTGAATCAATAAATTTAAGTCACATACAAGCGGTCGTTGTACATACAAGTTTATTTCACGCTTTTGTTTATTTGAAATTTAAGTTACAATCGCGAGGCTTGTCGCATTGCGGTCATTGTGGGAAATTTCCCATTTTCATTCGGGATTACATTTTTTATCCTACGTCTCTCATATCACGAGATTAAAGCCAATTTTCGTAACTATATAAAGGGCTTTGGGTCGCGTATTTATCTATACTAGTGTTCGGTCACTGGTCGAAATAATTATTGAAAATTGTCGCAAAATTATTAACCCCTTAGATATTTTTTAAGAGCCAAATTTCAAAATGGCGGGTCTTATTTTTAATTGCACGACTTCGTAAATTTCATGGTTAAGTAAAAAAAAGTTCGTGCAAATGAAAAAAATATTTCAAAATATATTATTGTACATACAAATTATGATTTTACAATATATAATTTGCTATTTTTCAAAATTGTATAATAAATCAGGTATTTTTTAAGTTATTGTATGCTGCCAACAATCTGTTGACCTGTGCCTTATGAGATCTACATTGGTTTGTATGGAGATTATGGTTTTGTACATTCAGGGGTTAAGCAATTAAAAAATGAATTCGAATATAAAATTTCAATGCAATTTACATCAGTTTATACCTAAAACTTGATGTCTGTTAACTCTGTCTGGGAACTCCGCAACAAACAAACTTATCAATATCTTCAATTGTAACAGTTTTATCATTTTCCGACAGTTAAATTAAAATATGTTTGTAAGAAAATCCGTTGACAAACCGAAGAGAAAGGTATTGAATCCAGCCAAACACTATTGTTTCGAAATATACTTATTGAAGGTGGACTGAACAGTGAACTTAAGTGAACCGTCACGCTCGGGTTCGGTGACGCTATGAATCGTGTATACTCGGTTCCAGTCACCATCAACCACGTTCACTGCCTGACAAGGAGTGCATCGTTCCAATAATTTCTTTTCTATTATTACATACTATAATAATATATTAATATTATGTAAGTATATATATATATATATATATATATATATATATATATATATATTGTGAGTATTTAATTTATTTATTTACATATAAACTTTAATAAAGCTCTATGGTCTTTAATGTCTAAGTCTATAACTTCTATCTTGTGGTAATAAGCACACACCTACTTTTTACTTCGAGTGTCAGATGAATTTAGCAATTCAAGTGTATATTATTTATGATATTATACAGTTGTAGTTAGCTGGTACCCGTGAATTAATTCACTTGATAGTTCATGTTCCACAGGATCCAGTGTTGGCCTGAGGCAAAATGTAGGATGAACCAATACCCAATTATGGTGACCATTTCCTTGTGTTTGATATATAGGTATCAGTTGTACGTGCAGACATGAAATTTATCGACTAACGGGTATCTTATTAGAGGCTTCATACACTTACTAGTCGCACTTACAAGCGTAAAGAGAAAATCGAAAAAATAAGCGTTGCCAGGGGATCGCCGTCAGCAATTAAGTTTTTTATAAACGTTATGGGATCAACTCATCAACTCATAAAGTTTAATTTAATATATTAGGAAAAATATTTTTTTTATTGTAACGCAGCGAAGTGTCTGCACATTGTCTGATGGTAAGCACAGTACAATCCGAAAACACGGTGACCACCGAGAGATGAGGCATCCTTCACCGATCGCTGCTGCCATGCTGACCTGTGTAAATGCCCCTTCATATTACGTTTGTAGGAACCCTTGTTATAGGATATAGGGAACACACTGGCCGAAAGGTTGTTCCACAGTTTCACGCTACGGCAAACGTAAGATGTTGCGAATTTTTTAATTCGTGCGCATAGCATTTATCGTAAAACTGTGGCTCCGAAATCCAGCGCGCGTGGTTCGGTTATGAAAAGGAGAAGAAGGGATTAAATTGAATAACTCAGAACACTCGCCATGATACAGACAGTAGAACACGCTCAGTGAGGCAATGTCGATATCGATGCTAAATCAAAATGAGTATTTTTGGAATGATCACGTGTTCAGTTTTGAGGAACTATACAACTGGCAGCACACGATTCTTGTTTGCTCAAGTTTCGATAATCGACGGACATAAAAACTCGTATACAATAGCAATAGAGAGAGAGTAAGAAACAAGAAGTCACATGGAAGGCGCATAACGCTGTTTTCTTACGTGACGATATACCTGTCAACTCCTACCGCTAACCGCGTTAAGTAACTACGTTCCAAGACAAAACATATTTTCACCTAAAATTACTGCGTTTTGGGAAAGGTTAACGATATGTTATTATTCGTATTACGCCCAATTCTTATCTGAAAATTACATAGAAATGGGTTCAGCAGTTTTTTATATATCAATCAATATATTAATTATAATTAATTATAGGAAACGCTTGTGAAGATGTGGGTACAGCTAGTACAAAAACAAAATATAAAGTAACTTTCTGTATGTCTGTTTATTTGTTACATTTCATAACCTAACTTCGTATATAATAATATTTAGCATAGCCTGAACGCCAGAAAAGGCCAAAGAATACCCTTCATTATACATTTGTACTATTACAAAAGTATACTAGACAGTCGTTCGAGAAAACTAGTTAAGTATAAATGCACTAAATTATACATTTAAAAAATCCAGTACGAATAAATTTCTGAATTAAAAATATAAACAGTATCCCGAAGAATGGAATGGAAAGCAAACCGTACGATCGGACCCCAATTTGTATTCAGGCGCGGTGCAGTAACACAAATAATACATAAAAAAAACCTCCCGACGAAATTACACGAAATGGGAAATAATAATGGACGTGGAATAACTTGGTCTGATATTATTTACCTTTAAGGTATTCGAATACACTCTTGTGTGGATGAATTATTTGTTCTGTTTACTTTTTTTCTTTAAGAACATACACGTTGTTTTAAAGAGCTAAACGGTGCTATTTTTGTTAGCCAGCAAGCAATCAACAACAACGGCGACAATCTAAAGATCTGGAATGCACTGGTCGATTCTAAAACGCGACAAATGAAAAACGGCACTATAAATAAATGGATAATTGAATCATGATTTAAATATACCACGCGATGGGAACAGAGTTTATATTATCTATCTCATTCTATCACGTTGCCAAAAGATACTTGCTGAAAAAGCAAAATCATAAATACTGTATTCAATTTAGGCTACGAGAATGAGCTTATGAACGTCAAAGTTATCACCGGTTCGGAAAATAACAAAGTCAACGAGAAGAATCGGCAAGAAACTCGATCTGATACATATTTTTCAAACATAGAAAAGTTATATTCGTTTTTGGTGGAAGCACAGATGTTGGCGTCATTTCCAGATGTAAATAACGGTATACATTACTCATATTTGTCTCATGATTTACTATTTAAATTACTATACTCCTTTGAATGTTCACAGTGCGGACCAGTCACTAGTACTATATTGGTAGTGGATCACTCAAAATACTTTGGGCACGAAACATAACTGTTATAAAATGAAATAAAAATTCTGGATATTTTTTTTCGGTTCATGACCAAAAATGTCAGTATCTTGTGGAATTTTTTAAGTAAGGCTGGAATATAATCCAACAATCGATTTAATGTAAAAAAAACAATTCTATTTCTAAAAAAAAGTTCAGCTATTTGCGGCATACTAAGAAGTAATCGGATATAATCCAATATGCCGAATAATTCCGTAATATTAATCAATCAAGAATAATTAATTGATTGAGAATAAGAAAGTAGACAAAAAACCTTAATTAAGACAAAAGGGAATGGATGAAAAAGGTTTGTGTAAAAATGATGACAATAATATTACGCGCTTCTCATAAACGTTTAATATTACGTAATCAGAAACGTATTGATTGTTCTTCTAGCTCGAGATTGTTCTGGAAGAAAACCTATGTATTTATATATTTATTTTCCGTATTACTGGGTTAGAAATCTACCGTGTTTTTTGCAATCGCGAGAGGCTAGCAGGAATATCTGTTAAAGGTGTTTCTTACAAATAATCTTGTAGATAGTATTAATACCCAAATAGTGCAGGTTATATACTTATGAGGATTTATTCAAACTAGTGGGCGCCCAGTGGTCGACATTCGACCATAGTTCATTGAATTTTTAAAGTTTGAACTTTATTAGGGTTCTTTTATCAAAGGGTATAACGTCTATAATCAAAGGCTTTCATCATGCCTACTCAGTTATATGCCACTTTTTTTTAAATTATATAAATATTAAAAAAAGGCTGTCTAAATGAAAATTGAAATCAATTATAAATTTGAAACAAATAACTTTACGAAAATAAAGAAATTTATCGCAACCCATCACACAATTTTCAATTAATTTTACACGACATCATGGGCGCGTGGTATTTCTGGGTGACGTTGAATTAGATATAGTCTGTACATTATGAGGAATAGTGATATGCCCAGTATCATCATTTGGAAAAGTAATGGATACACAATAGAATCAAATGATGAATGTTTTTAAGATGTTTTTAATACTACCATTAACTTTTGAAAATGAATTAATTTTGTTCATAATTCATCATCAACGTATATCATAAAGTTTTACGCAATTCGGTTAAAAAGGGGTACAAAGTTTTGGCTTCACGTATTAATATATATGATGATGATGATTATTCAATAGTATTTGATAACTCACATTTCCACATTCGATACCTCGTTACAATAAATAAAAAATAAAAAAAAATACAGTCGAATTGATAACCTCCTCCTTTTTTTGAAGTCGGTTAAAAAACAAAAACATGTTAATATTTTTACATTTTAAACTAAACATATTTTCATTACATTAATATGCTTCGTAGAACATGAATCGTTTAATGTGAAATTTCGTCAAATAACGAAAATAATGCTAAACTTGTTTAAACAGTAGCTTTTATCGAAGTCGATAGAAGGATACACATCCATTAGTGTTCTATTAATGCAGTATAAGCAATTTAAGACGAATTTTCTCCTTTTTTTAACAATAAACAACGAGTTTTACCAAAGTTTACAGTTTTAACTCCAATAATCAAGAAAGCGTTAATTATTTATGTGACAGAAAAGATAGAAATAACACAACTTAAAATTAAAACTTATTCAAAGCAATCCGATTTATCTTACCTTATAACATGTCGCTGCTAATCAAAGCATTATCAAAGAGTTACAATTAAAACTCATCATAAATTATGTGGTTAACGATCTAGGTATGACTCAATAATTACAACGAAGACTTCACCTAAGAGATATGATCACCGACTGAAGATTAGTTTAATAAGAACCTATAAAAGATTCGACATCCGTGGTGAGAACTAGTGTGATTTGGCGTCTGAAGCAGTTCTTATGGTGGTAATATACTTGAATTCTTTGACTTAACCACTTTACGCTCTTCATGGTTTTTGTTTAATCTTCTTATGACGGCATAAGAATTTACTAGAACATTTTGTACCACCTGCAAAAAGATTTATAACCAAGGTCACTCTGGAGTATAACTATTCGATGCGGGTTGTTCTAAACGACCGCTCACTATATTACAATTGATTGAGATCTCTGTTACGATTTCCCTAATAACACTTTCGGTTTTCCTTTAAAATGCTTCCGTATTAGCCTTATTTGAACGCAACTCGGGTTCCATATCCCACACGGGTTTACATTACACGGTTAATTTACTACTTTGGTATAGGATTTGGATAATGCCGAGCTTATGGGAACATTTTTGAATAGTAATTTGTTTACCTTTAGCTATTTATGTTTATGTAGGTGAGTTGTTTGCATTTGTTGGAAGATTAAAGTACTTAATTGGTGTTTTTTTTAGCTTCGTACAGTATAATCTATGAATAATGGAAACTGTTAAGAGATAAGTAGGTTTTACAGCAAAGTCACTAGCACATTACTCATGTGCCAGATACTAAGTCAAGCAGTATGCCAAGCGGGTTTTAATGACAAAAGGATATTATAGGGTGGATCAATATGTGAAGGATGGCGGTTTCTGGAAATGACACCCCTAAAATCGATTGTGACTATAGAGCTTTGTTATAAAAATGAGTACTATAAAAACATAAACGAGAGTGAGTTTTTTTGCAGTTTTTTTCAATGACTGGGTTGTTTTCCGAAACGGTGGTAGTTTTAACTTTCATAGGCATCTACTCGTGACCTTGAACATTTTATTTTTTATTTTAGATAAGCTTTATCTCTAACTATATTGCATACAGCTGAAACAATAATGTTAATGCAGAATACTGCTGAATAACACATACCGAGCGCTTCAGTAACGAAGTCATGGCCGCAGTACAAATTTTTAATGACTGCACACAGAGGCTGGAGTCATAAAACCCGTGGTTATTACGCCCTCAGCCCAAACAGCGCCTACCATCCCGGTAGTAATTCTATAGCAGTTACGCAAACCCCACATGTGCTGGATTTTAACTGAATAGACCATAAATTTTAGTATAACAAGGTTTTTCACTTATTTCAGACGGCATTAAAAAAGTTTTTTAGGGTAAATAAACAGTTTTAGCTTTCTCTGGCCAGTGGTTGAAGTGTACGACTAAAGTTATGGCGGTCGAATTATTTTTTCCAATATCAAGTGAAGTAAAAAAATTAGGATTGTTTTTGTTTTGTCCTTTTTCAATTAGTCTTCAAATCAAAATCTCTCATCTAATCAAGTGACGATTTGATCAAACGCTGTAATTTCTACTCTGGTAATCATCGTCGTGAAGAAATATTTACGTATAAATAGAATGTTAATCTATCTTGTCTGTACTTTTTCCATTTTCGTGTCTAGGAATAAAATACATTTCAATCATTTTTAGAAAATTCTGTCTGTCTGTTTCTTGCTAAAGTACTGCGTTCACGACAAAACCTCACCAAGCGATCATAAAGCATATCCTTGAGTAACAAAATCTAGTCTTGATTTGATTAAAGTCCTTTCACTCTAGCAAAAGTTATTGTAATTTGAATAACGTCGAGACTTAAGTACCAGAGAAAAGTAAATAAGTAAATGGACTCATACATTCAGATGATTTTTTTATCACCGTTTTTTTTTACATTAGGTTCCACGCGGATAGAGTCGCGGGCACAGCTAATTGTCCATGAAAATTAGTAAGCAGAAAATGTAGCTCAAACCCTAAAAGGTTATAACATCGTAATCACCGTAAAAAGCAGTTGATTTATTTATTAAACGAGACCAAAAATGAGTGAGTAAAATATAAATACAATTTTAAATCCACTTTTTTATTTTTATATATTTTGTTTCTACTATGTCATGAAAGCTCGGGTTCGGCAACCCTTAGATCTTATTTAGTGTCCATTGAACTAAGTGTGGAGGTGGCGATGTGATTGTCTTTTCATTCTAATCAAATTTTTAGTGAGCGAATTTTACGAAAATCTACTTAGTAAGTTTTAAAGATATAAAGGAATTTAAGTTAAATTCTTGACTCTGTTTCGATTAGATCTGTGAGATTCATTAAGTTAGTTACAAATCACGTTTGCCGACACTAATATCAGATAAAATGCGTTCATGAAAAATAGTTTTGGGACTTACAATTAATTACTTTCGAAGTTGAATACCGATTTTTTTACATAAACTTCCAAATCGTAAAACGTTTTTGAGCGACTGTATAGTTAAAATATAAGTGTTATTCAAACTTAACTTCATCGTTTGTACATTAGGACCTTTATTTACCTACACATATGTGGAGGTTTAAAAGTAGTTATATTTTTATTTATTTTTATTCTCGTTCTTATATTTATTTCTATCATTTTGTAAGCCGTCTTAAAACATTAACAAATATGTATATAGTAAATTAGTTGGAAGAGACATTTCCCCCTTTTCTTACGCGTGTCTTATGTGATTTTATTATTACTTTGGCTTACTATCCAATACAAATTGATTTACTTAAATAAACAAAAGATTGATTATTCGTAAATGGCATTGAAATTGCACATAAAATGACATCAGCTGTCGTCATATGGAATATAATACCTACCTTTGTATACAGAGGAAACTTTCAATAGTCGATTATGTTGGTTTTTATTCTTTTGTTGCTTAATACACCTCGGTACTATTATAATATATGGTAATTGTTTATTAAATTTTATTTTTATTCAATAAAAATGCAGTTACAATTGTGCTTTTTAATTCTTGTTGGTCTTCGTAAAAATATCTGCACTTTTTTGTATGGGAAAAGTACTCAGAAATATGTCACGATATTAATTAACATAAGAATTAATTCTATGCCTTATAAAGCTATTCTCTAAAGTTGAATGTAACTGCCCTAGTTTACAAAAATACCTTATATTTGTACGTACATTTGTGCAATAAACTCCCTTACAGCCCAGAACGCTACATTATCCGACATATATCTATCTGTGGTTCAGTTCAGTTCAGTAAATAGTTAACCCCGCCCTATATGGCTATGGCTCGGATCCAAATCTTTGGTCGTACGATTGGGTATAAGAATTTAAATACAATATACTATACCGTCACATGAATATTGTGAAAGAAAAGGGCACGAGAGAATAGCGATACTATGTAGTAGAAATCATTATGTAAATACTAAAGGGTTATATCTCTACTTACCTAAATAAACAACCAGCATGATCCAAGATTGGTAAAAAAAATGTGTATAAATGAGAACAAGAAAATTTGTTTAATACTTGAAAAATTACCAACTATATCCAAGACGTCGGATGCACTAGAGAATCAAGAGGCGGAATTATTTCCTCCGAAGAGGCTCATTCTGAATTCTGTAAGTGCTTTACGTACTCGTTAACTCGTGCCACAGATGTCACTGCCCTTATTTTTTTTTCAGACCAAGATAAGTGCTCATAAATTGGACGAGAACGGACCGGACTTGTGTCTAATTTATATAAGCATGTACGTATATTTCAGGATATTGACTCGGTCGTTTGCGTTAGATGCGCCTGAGAAAAACAATTTGTAGCTTGACTTATGTTTGTGATCGATCTAAATTGCTAGCATTAGAATATTCCTCCGCATTGTAAAGATTCAGAATAGTTATTGAAGTGTTAGCTACAGATTTAGCTAGTTTGTATTTAATACTATATTGAAAATGTCGCACAAATCTACTATAGAAATCGCTATATTTATGGGTTGGCTACATTGCAATAAAAAGAACCGATAGTTAATTAGAGGACTGACATTTCACGACGTTATGTAAATACGAGTAGAACTTAAAACTTAATGTGCAGGAAATAGTGATGATGATACTATCGTATAACATTCGCTATAAATTTGCTATGGGCATCTAAAATATAACTGAGTTCCAAGTGCGTATTTTACTGAGGTCAAATTAACTGATACAGTAGACACTTGTTCTGAGTCTTTGTAATAGAAAATTTCATGTCTGAACTCCTCTATTTAACTTCCGTTTATGGGTATAATTAAAAAAAGTATTGAAGACAGTTTCCGCGAAGTTGCAAAGTGTTGTACGTCTCGGGAGACTGAGTTTGTGACTGGCGCAGAACCTTGGCTTTTTGTTCTTACTTGAGAAACTTTTATTCTCTGTTCCTACTACAGGCGCTTAGTTATCAACTTTTGCAATGAGTAGATTTTGCATTTTATATTATTCTGGAACTATTTAACTACATTGCTACTTTTATAAATTGCGCTGTCTTTTAACTGAAGGTAATATGTCTAGTATTCGTTGTTATAAGTTTTTAATTGTTTCCTCAAATATTTTTGTTATCTGTGGAACTATTTTTACTTGTACTACTGTTCTTTCCGTCTGACGCGCTTTGTGCGTAAATTTTTGATTACTGATACCTGTTTCATAATTACCCGGTGAGGGTTAGAAAGTCATCACCATATTATGTTTTCATTATAACATTTATATTTTTCAATTTTCCTCATGCCCTTATTTCATCTCACTCTAGGACTCCAATTTAAGCTATTTTAGTGCCACGTCAAAACATGTTATTTCTAAACGATCATCCCTATTGGATTTTCCTTGTGTTCATTTCTTGTTTTATTATGCTTTCTTATTCAACCCTCATTAAATAACCTGGATCAAAACCATGACTAAAACCTACTTTACATTGATTATATAGCTTACCTTATACGTAAATGTATAATAACGGACGAGTTTATTAGAATTCTTGAAAACAAAAATATTAATTATTTGAAGAAGCTTATTTGCAAATTTAGTACAGTGCTTGACTTTTGTAACAAAACTACGTACATATATATCCGATAGAAATTTGATTGTAGTATCTTTTGTATTTATTTAGCTTAGTTACCTTTAGTTTGTTACCTTCTGTTATGTTCAACTGACCTAAATTGCTAAAATTGGAAATGGTAATTGCCTGGTAATTGAAAATAATCTAAATCACCCGACATTACTATACGCGCTATATCTTCTTTATAATTCAATACTTCAAAGCAATCTCCGTCTTAGGTCTGATTGAAAAGAATTAAGCCATACTTGTTGCGGATTGCCGAAGGTTTCCCATCCCATGAGACTTTGCGTCTCACTGTCGCTGAAACTTGTGTCCTTTTAATAAACACATACCTATATATGCCACGATCTACTTATGAGTACCAATAACTTCAGATTAATAGCAATATGTATACATACATTTCTTATTTTTTGTTCATATTGTATCGTAGTATTACACCATTCCTCCAGAAGATATTGTTGGAGGGCATATATTTAAATCACATACAATTAATGAAGTAGTGGTTGCCTTACCAACAAATTTTGATGTGATTTTTAAAGCCATCGGATATTCTAATTTCACACCATTATTTTTACAATTACAATATTCAAACCATATCACGGAAGACATAAAATATATTTTACTGAAGCTAACATACTGGTAGTTCATGAAACTATAGATATATTTGTAATGAAAAGACAATCACTTCCTTTAGGTTCGATCACGTCAAAGCTATTGAATGATTGAACTTGAATTTAAACGATGAATTGATTGAACTTGTCGCTGTAGGACTATGACCATTAGAGGCCAAAACTTTGGTAGATGGTTTCAAGCGATGGTGCAACCTACTATTTTTGGATAACAGTAACCTTTTGCTGTTTAAAATAAATTAAAAGTTTATTTAATGCACAGCGAAGAAGGCAGCTTTCAGCTAGGTTAAAAATAAAACCATTCTATAAGCAATCTATTTCCCGTTGAAAATGTCATCCGCATAGGTAGATAGATTTCGTTGTACATTTTTTTACATCGCAAACATTTATATATCGGTTTGATGTGTGTAAAAAAAATCTTCCTGCATGATATCTTCTTCTCCTTTGTTTTCTTATCTTCCTTCCTTATATAGTTTATGAAGAGGATAATTATTACAAAGTGTCTTGTGATGACTGTCTTATGGTGGTCCTCTTGTTAGGACTTTCCAGAAACTTTTCGTAACCTCTCAGAATTTATTCACCGTGTAATTATTTCTCATCCACTTGTTCTCGATTAGCAAGCTATATTACGTTACTATCAGAATTACAAAATAAAGGATCAAATAACGCGAGATTATGAAAGAAAAATAAAAGTTTGTTAATATCCCGCTAAAACACTGTATTAAGTAAAGTAGTCTTAAAACTTCGATCTCAAATAGTTTATTTATTTATTTATCAGACAAGAATCGACAATAGGAATGTAATAGATTAGTTATAACGTACATTCATACTGTTCAAAATTAAATATGCCACTAATTACAATCGATTACATAATTTATCATACAATACAATGTAGATTTATAATATAGGTAGTGGGCCTGGCGGACATTATCCCGCCCTGATAATAAAAAAACTTTGATAAATTATATATCTAAACCTTCCTCATGAATCACTTTATCTACTGGTGAAAATCGCATGAAAATCCGTTTAGTAGTTTTTGAATTTATCGCGAACAGACAAAGGCACGTGGCAGAAGACTTTGTTTTATAATATGTAGTGATACAGAAGATAATAATAATATAGAAGATACAATTAAAGAAAGGTAAAAAGAAACAAGAAAATAAAAGAACTAATAATAGTAAGTTCAATTCGAAATAACTCGTTATCATTTTCATATTTATGTAGTCTATAGCTTTTATGTTCCTACTTTAACATTCCTCAAAAGTACTGCACGCCAAAGACTAAGATGCCGCATGCGTAGAACCCCCTTTACAGTATGTACATACATTTATGGTTCATGATGGCATGTAGGTTAAAAATTTACAATGTTCAAGACGGATTTTTTACGTCAA